>JASAND010004253.1:0-104222 GCA_030248195.1 Trissonchulus latispiculum | reverse complement strand
GGGGGAGGTAGCGGCGCCGCAAATGAGTGTTTAACGCCGTTCTCGGATCGGTTGCCGATATTTGTGGGGGCAGCGGCGCGCGTGGGGACACAGAGATTTAAATAGCAGGCTCTTATATGCGAATTTGAGAACGCAAATGAGTGTTTAATGCAATTCTCTGACCGGTTGCCGATATTTGGGGGGGGGGGCAGCGGCGCGCGTGGGGACACTGAGATTTAAATAGCAGGCTCTTATATGCGAATTTGAGAACGCAAAAGAGTGGTTACCGCAATTTTCTGAATGACTGATGATGTGCGGAACGGGGGTGGGGTAGCGGCGCCGCGTGGGGACACAGAGATTTAAATAGCAGGCTCTTATATGCGAATTTGTGAACGCAAATGAGTGTTTAATGCAGTTCTCTGATCGGTTGCCGATATCTAGGGGGGGGGGGCAGCGGCGAGCGGGGGGACACAGAGATTTAAATAGCAGGCTCTTATATGCGAATTTGGAACGCAAACGAGTGTTTAACGCAATTTTCTGAATGGCTGATGATGTGCGGTAGGCCATGTTCGCCTCACCAAGGGTTTTCATTTGATACCAAAGTTGGAAATTTTTTAAAAAATCGATTTTTGACCAGTCCGGGCCCTTGTCAGGGCGCCACAGGCCGCTGGGACCACTTTGGAGGGGTCTTCCAATGACAAAGAATGTTCGCCTCACCAAGGGCTTTCATTTGATACCAAACATGGCCACTTTTGGAAAAATCGATTTTTGACCATTTTGCCGCTGGGACCACTTTGGCGGGGTCTTCCAATGACAAAAATGTTCGCCTCACGAAGGTCTTTCATTTGATACCAAAGTTGGAAATTTTTAAAAAAATCGATTTTTGACCAGTCCGGGCCCTTGCCAGGGCGCCACAGGGCCGCTGGGGCCACTTTGGAGGGGTTCTCCAATGACAAAAAATGTTCGCCTCACCAAGGGCTTTCATTTGATACCAAACTTGGAAAATCTTCAAAAAATCGATTTTGGATCGGTCCGGACCTTGGTCAGGGCGCCACAGGCCGCTGGGAACACTTTGGAGGGGTCCTCCAATGAGAAAAATGTTCTCCTCACCAAGGGCTTTTATTTGTCACCAAAGTTTGAAATTTTTAAAAAAAAATCGATTTTTGACCAGTCCGGGCCCTTGTCAGGGCGCCACAGGCCGCTGGGACCACTTTGGAGGGGTCTTCCAATGACAAAGAATGTTCGCCTCACCAAGGGCTTTCATTTGATACCAAACATGGCCACTTTTGGAAAAATCGATTTTTGACCATTTTTGACCGGTCCGGACCCTAGTCCAGAGAGCCACAGGCTGCTGGGACCACTTTGGCGGGGTCTTCCAATGACAAAAAATGTTCGCCTCAACAAGCGCTTTCATTTGATACCAAACTTGGAAAACTTTCAAAAAATCGATTTTGGACCGGTCCGGACCCTGGCCAGGGCGCCACAGGCCGCTGGGACCACTTTGGAGGGGTCTTCCAATGAAAAGAATGTTCGCCTCACCAAGGGCTTTCATTTGATACCAAACATGGCCACTTTTGGAAAAATCGATTTTTGACCATTTGGACCGGTCCGGATCCTGGCCATGGCGCCACAGGCCGCTGGGACCACTTTGGAGGGGTCTTCCAATGACAAAAAATGTTAGCCTCACCAAGGGCTTTCATTTGATACCAAACTTGGAAAATTTTCAAAAAATCGATTTTGGATCGGTCCGGACCTTGGTCAGGGCGCCACAGGCCGCTGGGAACACTTTGGAGGGGTCCTCCAATGAGAAAAAATTTTCTCCTCACCAAGGGCTTTCATTTGTTACCAAAGTTTGAAATTTTTAAAAAAAATCGATTTTTGACCAGTCCGGGCCCTTGTCAGGGCGCCACAGGCCGCTGGGACCACTTTGGAGGGGTCTTCCAATGACAAAGAATGTTCGCCTCACCAAGGGCTTTCATTTGATACCAAACATGGCCACTTTTGGAAAAATCGATTTTTGACCATTTGGACCGGTCCGGATCCTGGCCATGGCGCCACAGGCCGCTGGGACCACTTTGGAGGGGTCTTCCAATGACAAAAAATGTTCGCCTCACCAAGGGCTTTCATTTGATACCAAACATGGCCACTTTTGGAAAAATCGATTTTTGACCATTTTGGACCGGTCCGGACCCTGGTCAGGGCGCCACAGGCCGCTGGGAACACTTTGGAGGGGTCCTCCAATGACAGAAAATGTTCGCCTCACCAAGAGCTTTCATTTGATACCAAACTTGGCCACTTTTAGAAAAATCGATTTTTGACCATTTTGGGCATGGTCCACGGTCCGGACCCCTGGCCAGGGCGCCACAGGGGTCCGGCCGGTACCTACTATAGCCCACGCGGTAGTGCTCCCGCAGCCCACCCCAGACTTCCCATATGAAAGCTCTATCTGCAGCGGATCTTTCTATGGAAGAGGTTAAAGTTGGACCTGCGAAACGGTAGGGGCCCACGTCCATCAGGGTGCCCCCCAGCCCCACGGATAGGTGCTACAGCAAAACTAATGGGCCATTTAGATTCACCATATAGGGGTTCCTATTCGAATACGAAACCTCAGCCCAGCAGCTCTTATGTATAGGGCTGCCTACTCCGTAGGCCCAGACCCCCCCCTTTTACACGTTAACTAGTGACCCCTGGCCAGGGCGCCACAAGAGGTCTAGCAGCAAAACCTCGCTTTAGTCACATGTTCACCTTAGGGCAATGCTATACAGCCAATATGAGCACCTGGCTGTGAGCCTTCCTCTCTGTAGAGTGGCTAATAAATTTTCGGACTTTGTCAAAAATCGCAAAATCCCAAGACTACACAGACCTATGGGATGGGGTCCTACGGCTTAAAGAAAAATTCGCCCAGAATTGCGGCACTTTCTATCCACAAAAATAGCAAAACCTTATAGAAATTTTTTGTCCTCCGACCTCTAGGGTGGGGGGAAAAAAGAAATGGAGAGAACAGGCGAGCGGAAACAGCACCTAATTTGCATATCTCGAGATCCACCTGGCCGATTCGGCTCAAATTTTCACAGCATGTACCCCTGCCCATAGGCTCTTCATACACCGAGTTTGAGCCCGATCGGTCCACTCCTCCGCGACTTATTAAAAAAACAGATTCCAAAAAGCCGCAAACTCCCTTAATTTCCCTATTCTAGGTAGTGCGCTAACGCGCACTACCTGATTGAGTTAAGGGGGGGTCCATTTTTGGTCAATTTTTCGACCATCTCCGATTTCGCTCATTTTCACATATAATGATCTTTGAGTGGGATATTTTAACGAGTTTTCAAATTATATAAACTCGTATCTCTTACGGTTGTTGAGTTATTTCACCTCAAAGTCGAGGTCCGCATGTGTTAAACATAGGAAACAGAAAAAGTGGTGATTTTATTCTTGCGCCAAAAAGATCTCTCGACAAACAGTTGTAATCCTGCATAATTTTATATTTATAATGTAGCTATAATCATAAACTGCGGTACGCTGGAAGTAGAATTTTGATTTAGGCCCCTAAAATTTTTAAAAAATTTTTTATTTATTGAAACCATTGGAAAATCGACAAAATTCAACGTTTTTTGCAGCTGAAAAGTGGGGTCTTCGGAAAGAATTGCAAATTACTCTAATTCAAAGGCCGAAATAAAAATTCTAACTCCAGGGTTCCGTAGTACTTGAATTGGCGGTTCCACTGATACCAATGGTTTCATTGCATGTTTTTCCAGTTTCGAGATCTTTTTGGCGCAAAAATGGGCATTTTTAGCAAAATTTTTAAAATTTCGGTTTTTTCGAATACTTGCCTAAATTCCGACAACAGTATGGTCCTAAATTGCCTATTTTCTATTCCAACTTGTGTATTCATGTCTTCGGATCTATTTGCAGCATGAATTATGCTGATACATGCGTCCAGTACTTCTCAGCGTGCCAAACGGGACCCTCGAACCCCGAATTTCACAAAACAGCGATTTTTAAAATTTTTCAAATATTATACATCAATCGAAAGCGCTCATTGCAAGGATGAATTCTTCTCATAGAACTATGGGCCGGAAATGCTTCTATTTTAAGTTAACCGCTGTTAAATGTTTCATTACATCAGGAGGAACAAGGGCCTTGTTTCTCCGAGAAATTCTTTATAGAAGCTTCTGATCAAGCCCATCCGACTGGAAACTGTACGAAAACGCATTTCTTAATGGTTTTTAAAGGTGTATAACAAAATAAGCTAAAAACATAGAGTTGATTTGCGAAAATTTGTCTCAGCTGGCTGCAGCACCCTTGTAAATTGCACACAGTTGATGGCTCGTAACTTACGGAGAACTGAACAAAACAACTCAAAATTTAAACTTGATATGAACGACATCTGTGGCTAACAACAATACGTAAAGCAATTTATAATACCCTGTTTTTATTTTACAAAATTCCCTATTTTTTTTGTTTTTGGTTTTTTTCTTTTATTTTTTTTTTTTCTTTTTCACCAATTTTTCTTATTATTTCCTCTTCCCTCTTCTCTTGTGTGAAAACGAGCGAAATCTATCGCCTAAAAATTTTTCATGATGGACCCCCCCTTAAGTAAGCAGGAAAATCGGGTCTTATCTCGTTTACCCCCCCCCACCACTCAAAATCTTTAAAACTTGACCAAATGAGCTAAAATTTGGTGTGGGTATGTTTTCGACAACGCTGAGTTCAAATATCGCAAAATTTTTCGATTTCGCGAAATTCGATTTTTTCGATTTCTAAGGGGGGACCAAGGGGAACCGAAAACTTTTTTGTCTTCGATTTTGCTGAACAGATGTATATAGGGGTTTTCGGGGTCGTAGAACACGAATCTGAAGTCCGTTTTTCGATTCAGCTTTTCGTTAGCTCAGTATAAGCTTACATCTTAAGCTTAAATCTTAAATCGTGGTCGACAACATACCCACACCAAATTTTAGCTCATTTGGTCAAGTTTTAAAAATTTTGAGTGGTGGGGGGTAAACGAGATAAGACCCGGAAAATCAAACAAAGAGTGTCGATATGAAGGACTATTTGAGGCCAATTATCGGAGGCAAGGTTATCAACTAATTGGTATCCCGTAGGATGGCATCATAAAAATGCAGTTTTAGCAAAAACACAACTGATTTTTAGCAATTACGGAAATTTTAGTATGCAAGCTAGAGGGTTGCACATATTGGTGTTGGTTTCTTCCTAAAGGTTGGTTTTTCCATTGGTTTTTTTCAGACTTTATTATTTATCCTTACCAAATAACCGTTAATCATAGGGGTCACGGTAGCGACCCCTATAATATGAGTGAAATAGCGACTAAATAATAATGACACGACTTAGAGAAGTGGTTTATATGCATACCAAAGTATATATATACAAAGTCAATTTTTTCCGAAGTTCGCGGAAACCATAAACTTCGCGCACTTGGCGCCATTTCGCTAAATTTAGAGAAATTCGCGAAAAATTTAGCTAGGTATAACTTCGCGGAATCCTTAGCTAGCTATAATTTGAGTGGTTTCTCCATATCTACCAATAATTGACAGAAAATTATTAAAATCTAGTTTAGACTCTACATTTGATGCCGTCGCATAGTTCGCTAAAGTTCGCATAATTTTGCGAAATTTGGCAAGATTTTAGCAATGCTAAAATTTTCTCGAACACCGCAAAAAGTTTACGAAATCTGTTATAAGTTGTATTAATAATGTTGTATTAATAAGTTGTATTAATTATGTATATAATTATTATGTATTACGAACACAACTACATATATGGTTGCATACGCAGAGCTATGCTCACAAATTGGTAAACTGCTACTGAATCAGCATCAGTCCGGGCAGTTTCCGAGAATATGGGTTGTTCAGCTAAGCTGGTCCATATTAGTGCGCTATTAACCTAGTCCTTCTGGCATTTACAACCTGCCCCTCCCACACGGTTTTTTGTGTCCAGGAGCGTGTCCTGACACAAATTTTCTTAGCTGGATACAAGCATATAGAACACTTACCGACACACATATAGAACACTTACCCGCTTATCGCCATAGATTTCAATGAAGGGAAGTTTATCGTCATGCACACACAAAATGTACCACTGCTCCGGCTGACACAATGCTTTCTACAAAATTTGAATGCAAACTAATAGTACTGCCCGATATTAATTGTTAAGTACGATACGTACTGCATCAAGAAAATCTATATATGCACAATAATTAGTGATGGGCAATGGATATCCGGATAATTTTTATATCCGGATCATATCCGATTTGAGAAAAAAATCCGGATATCCGTATTCCGTATACGTACGTATATATATATATATATATCCGTATATCCGTGTACATTTCAGACATAGTCACGAAAAATTAGCCATTTTTGACAAATTCATATATATCGAAGCAGACGGACGGGGGCCCCCTTAACCTCTCCATATTCAGGGTATTTTTACAGGGGGGGTGGGCCCCCACCCGAAATTGACCTCCCCCCCCCGAAAATGCCTCCCCCCCGAAATCGCCCCCCCGGGATTTTGGTCTTCCCCCTTAATGAGGTCTACATTTTTTCCAAAAATAGTCTAATTTTCAAAAATTTTCCGGCTTCGCCGGACATGTTTTCGTAAAAATGGCTATTTTTACCTTAAATCCGGGCATTTTTGAGAACTTTTTGTGTTTCACCATGCAAAATACGCCAAAAAATACCATTTTTGGCTCATTTTTGCAAAAAATCTCCCCCCCCCCCGCGAAAATTTCTCCCCCCCCCCCTGGGCCCGGGGGGCCCCCGGGAAGCCCCTCCCCCGGAAAAAAATCCCTAAAAAATACCTGCATATTGGGAGCCCACGCAAAACTTTAAGTATATACATAACTTTAGTCAAAAACTGGCTATTCTGATCGCTTGTTTTTCAAAATTCTAGATGCCCCCTCTTATCGCAAGCATGACAAAACTTCACCCGATTTTTATCAAAAAGCAGCTATAGGCCTGACTCACACAGAGTCGTAGGCCACAGCAACCACCATTTGGTGGATTTTCTTTAGTGGGGGATGGAGGGGACGCCCCCCCTCACTTCTTAGTATAACGTATACAATATAATTAAGCCAGCAACTTTGACTCTTCGAACACCTTCAATGGTCTATGACGTTCCTTTAGTTGAATCCAACCACTGATGCAAATCTCACGCATTGAAATATCAGTAACCACACATTTGAAAATGGCTTCGTTTATTGGACGATAAGCCTGTTTTTCACCAAAAAAGGGCTAAAATTCAAACAGCAGGGTTAACACAGCATCAACAGGAAAATAGCCAAAAAACCACCCACCAGGATTAGTAACGCCCCGGAGCTGGAATTATTTTTCATGATAATAGACAGCCAGAGCTCCCAACTATAACTAATTCAGAAAAACACACTTTAAAACACACAGAGATTTTGAGTTTCAGAAGCAAAATTTTACTAATTTCTCTGAAGATTTTGAACTACGGAAGACTGTTTGTTCAAACAATTTAGGGCCTTCGACGCAATTCTTTCACAGCTTTGACGTCTACCTTCATTTGTAGTTTGTACGTTTTTTCTTTCGTGGTCCTCTATTATAAATTAAATTAGTCTGATCCGATGCACCGTTAGTCTGGCACATTGCCAAACGTGGTGCGAAAAAACCCACTTTGGGGGGGACCTACCCAAATTTGTTTGAAACATTTTTAACAACTCAACATAGAAACAGTTAGAGACTATAGCACGGTACTATCCTGGCTTATTTTTAGGCCAAAATTTATGGGGGGGGCTCGAAGTTGCCCCCCATGGCTCACCAAAAATGGGGGGGGGGCATATTTTTGGAAAAATTTTGCTATGCTAATTTTTTACGTTTTTTGTGCAAAAAATGCCAAAAATCGCTAAAAAATGACTAATTTTAGGTGTTTTTTACGCTAAAATAGTGAAAATTTCGTTAAAAATCCGGCGAGGCCGGAAAATATTTCGAAAATTTAGGGTAAAAATGGTAAAAATTGGCAATTTTTTGGGTTACGGGGGGGGGAGGTCGCCGAATGGGGGCGGCCCCCCACCCCCACCCCCAGTAAAAATAAGCCAGCTATCGAGCACGCTGCGTCATCCTATTCGGTCAGATTCGGAGAATTTTGCTTACCTGGCTTGCTAGAGGCTAAAAACCCTAAACGTGCCATTTGCTGTGCCTGTGCCTAAAAGTGTCACTGCTGGAGGACCCAGTATAGGTGCAAGTTTGATTTTAACAGTCAATTGTACGTAAAAAACCATTCTGTACACGATAGACGATAGAAGTTTTATCAAATTACATCGTTTTCAGCATTTTTCAAAAATTGCCCTATGTTTATATACACACATCGGGGTTTATTTTAGGCAAAAATAAGTGGGGGAGAGTGGGGGGACCCCACTAGCGGGGGGGGAGGTCGAAAAGTGGGGGGATAAAATGGCGCAAAAATGCTAAAAATGATGTATAAATAGCCTGTTTTTCCACATACACTGCTAACTACATATGCTTAAAAGTGCTCAAAAATCAAGTTTTAGAGCCAAAAAAGGCAATTTTTGATCAAACATTTCCGACGAAGCAGGAGAAGTTTGACCAAAAATCCTAAAAATTTGGCAATTTCTGGGCACCTTAGGGTGAGTGGGGGGGGGGGAAGCCCAAAATGGTGGGGGTGGGGCCGAATGAGGGGGAGGAGCTCGAGTAGGAAGGCCCAAAAAGTGGGGGCGCCCTCCCGCCCCCCCCCCTAGTAAAATAAACCCAGCACACGTGTGTGTGTTTGTGTGTGTGTGTGTGTGTGTGTTAAACTTTATGAAACCTGTCCAGTTGATGCTGCATTTTCAACGGCACATAAGATCTCAAAAAAGCTACTTAGATCGGGTTTTTTGGTTTATACCAAATTAAAAAGAGCTGACTTTTGGAGGAGGTGTCAGAATTGCGCTACGCCAAATTTTAAGACCTGTAAGGGGTGGGTTTCCTTTCCTCCCATTTGATGTTTCCTTCTCCACCATTGGGTTTTTATCCCCCAACCATTGTCTCAACCCCCCCAGAACCTTTTGGACGGGAGGGTACGTTCCCCCCAACTGGTCCCCCCAACGTTTCTTTTTCGAAAAAGTCTATTTGGGTTGGGGGAGGGGAGTAAGAAGAATTTTCGAGAGGGCGGGAAGGAGAAAAATCGGTTTCTCGTTAAAAACTGAAAACTTTTCCAATTTTGAGCTATTGTTAGCGATTTTTAAGGTAATTAAGCAAATTTTAGCAATTTTTCGCTAATTTTCTGAAAATTTTCGAATATGGCTAAAAATTTGCAAAAATTTAGGTAGGGCGTTGAAAATTTTACGGAGGGGGGTCGGCCGAAGGCTGATTTGGGGGGAGGGGTAGAAAAAATTTTTTAGGGGGAGGGTCTGTAACCATAGTTTCCTTGGAACTTTGGGTCAGGGGGGGGGGTAAATCTTGGCCGACCTCCGAAATGTGATGGGGGTAATTTGTAGCGATTTTTAAGGTATATCATTAAGCGAATTTTAGCAATTTTGCGCTAGTTCTTTGAGAAATTTCGTTTTTTGGCTAAAAATTTTTAAAAATTTGGGTAGGGGGTTGATTGTTTTAGTGTGGGGGGTCGGCCGAAGGCCGATTTGGAGGGAGAGGTACGTAGCAAAAATTTTTTTTGGGGGGGAGGGCATAGTTTCCCTGGAACTTTGGGTCTGGGGGGGTAAATCTTGGCCGACCTCCGAAATGTGATGGGGGTACCTCCCCAGTCCCCGTTACACCTATGGAGGGCTAAATCTTGGAACTTTGGTGGTGGACCCCCGAAATGTGATGGGGGTATCTGGCTTCTTTTTAGGCAAAAAGTTATGGGGGGGCATATTTTTGGAAATTTTTTCGAATTTTTGCTATTTTTGCGTAAAACTTGCTAAAAATCGCTGAAAAATGACTAATTTTAAGTGGTTTTTAGGATAAATAGTGAAAATTTGGTCAAAAATCCGGCGAAGTCGGGAAAATTTTTGAAAATTTAGGGTGAAAATGGGAAAATTTGGGAATTTTTGGGGTTACGGGGTGGTCGGAATTTATGGGGGGCTCTTCGAATGGGGGGGGGAGGTCGCCGAATGGGGGGCGGCCCAAACTAAAAATAAGCCAGGGTATATATCTACCCCATATTTTATAGGGGGGGAAGCCAAAAGTAGGGGGAGGGTAAGTCAAAAAATCTGGGGGGGGGTAATTTGGTCGATACTTTCGGGGAGGATATATACCCCCCGACCCCCCCCCCAAAGGAAACTATGTCTGTGACCCCTCCATTTGGGGTTAGGGTCTCCCTCCCTCACCCCTCCCCCTCCCCAACACACGTTTTGGGGGGGTCTAAACCAGGGTCCCCCCAAATTGCGGGGGAGGGGGGCCCCACCACAAATCCCCGTTACACCTATGGAGGGCTAAATCTTTTTGGTGGTCGACTCCCGAAATGTGATGGGGGTATATATACCCCCATATTTTTAAAGGGGGGGGGTAGCCGAAAGTTGGGCGAGGTTAAGTCAAAAAATCTTGGGAGGCGGGGTTAATTAATGGCCTCAAAATTATTTTTGGGGGGCTTGGGTGCTAAAAGCATTAAAACCTTTAAAACCTTTACAACCTTTTGCCTTAAAGATTTAAAACCGTGTAAACGTGGCCAAACGATAAAACAAGCCTTGTTTTGACTAAAACAGCGTTAAAATTAAAATACATAAAACATTGCGTCTTGTAGAAATTTCTGAGGTCCGAATTGGGGGGTATAGGGCAAGGCCGCACCCAGGGGGGGAGTTCAAGGGGTCTAGACCCCCCCCCCCTTTTGGGATTACAAAATGGGAAATTTTTGCTATTTTTATGGCAAAAACTGCTATTTTTAAAAAATTTTCGCGCCGTCGGCGCGATAATTCACTTTTTGCAAGAAATAAACGTCCAGTGTACTGTTTTTGGGCAAAAATGCAAAAATTCTTCAACTTCTGGGGGGCTCCGCCCCCCAGACCCCCCGTTGCGTTTTCCCTTGGACCCCCCTTTTCAAAATCCTGGGTGCGGACCTGGTATAGGGGTCTGGCTGACTTCTACTGGGGGGGCCCCGTTCGGCTACCTCCCCCCCATTCGAGGAGCCCCCCCCCATAAATTCCGAGCTCCCCCCCATAACCCCAAAAATTGCCATTTTTTACCATTTTTAGCCAAAATTTTCAAAAATTTTTCCGGCCTCGCCGGATTTTTACCTAAATTTCCACTATTTTAGCTTAAAAAACACCCAAAATTAGTTATTTTTTAGCGATTTTTAGCATTTTTTACGCAAAAAAACCTAAAAATTTGTCAAAAATATGCCCCCCCATTTTCGGTGAGCCCCCCGCCCTCATCGATGGGGGGGGCTTCGTCGAGGCCCCCCCATATCGCCCCCCCCCATAAATTTTGGCCTAGAAGTAAGCCAGGACGTCATAGGTGTGTTAGCCATAGTTTCACCCGGGGGGGCATAATTTCACCAGGGGGGCATAGTTTCACCGGGGGGGGGGGGGGGTTGCGGGGTTATAGCCATGGGGGGAAACCCACATTTTCGATTTTGGCTGGAACTTTTTTATTATAAGGGCTTGGCGTATATACTTAGAACTTTCTATTAAGCCTATTTGCACTTCTCTATGTTGTACTGTTAGAGCGGTATAATGCAAAAAGTAGCGGGGGGAAAAAACCCAATGGGGGAAAAACCCAAATGGGGGGAAAATAAACCCACCCCTCACAGGTCTTAAAAATTGTTGTATCGCAATTCTGGCACTTCCAGTGTAAAATTCAACCCTTTTTTAGTTAGTATAGTCAGGGGGCAGGGGCGCACATAAGGGGGGGGGCGGGGGGGGGGGTGCGGCCGCCCCCCCGAAACCTAATTGTAAAGGAAAATTTATATTGTCCGCGCACGCGCGGACGTAAAATTTTAAAAATTTTCGCGCCTTCGGCGCGAAATTTGCCTTACTTTTGCTTAACTTACCCTTATTTCAGCGTTTTAAACCTTTCAATAGCAACTTTTTAAAATTTTCCAAAAATTTTCACGCCTTCGGCGCGAAATTTTTTCTGTTTTTGCTGAATTTACGCTTATTTTTGCATTTTAAACGTTGCTGTCCAAAATTTTTCAACTCTGGGGGGCGATGCCTCCAGACCCCTCCAATTTTTCTGAGGTCCGCCCCCCCTGAAAAAAAGTTCCTATGTGCGCCACTGTCAGGGGGGGGGAACATGACGGAAAAGAAGGGGAAAAAACATGGTCGCCTACTCCCCAACCATAGCAGTTGGAGCTGCCTAGTATATATAGCCCATTAGAAAGAGCAAGTCTAGAAGTATACCCTACAGTACCAGATTGGTTTCCAAGTTTGATCCTGCAAGTACAGTACTTGACCAAAGTTTACCTCCCAAAATTGGCCAAAATGCTAAGGATTTTCGAAAGTTTGCAAGTACATATATATATATATCTAACCAACCATCCAACTTTGGCTACTATAAATTTGCATGCGGGCATAATTCGACTTGCTCTATCACATGGCAATAGTGATTTTCCCCTACGTGCACCCAGTAAAAAAATTTGACCATGTTTTCCCCCACATAGGGTCCACTAGAGCGGGGAAAAAACATGGTGACCAAATTTTCAAATTTTTGCGTATGCTTCAGGAAGGCGTAACTAATGCTTCTATAGGAAAGAGAATGCTTTAAAACCGCTAAAAAAACTGAAAATATGCCAACTTTGAGCATTTTTGAAGCTTCTAGCTCGAAAATTTGATTTGCAGCATCAACATGCCAGGTTTCATAAGTTTCTATGGTAAAAATGAAAATTTTGAAAAAACTTTAAAAATGATGGGATATTGCAATTTTTAACACAACTAACTTGTTTCTAGCGATATTCTGCATATTATGGCCAGTTCCCAGCAGGTTTCATGCCCAAACAGGTTAGGTACGGCGGATTTGGCATTTTGACCAAAAAATCGGGTTTTAAGCTTGTTGTGACGCTAGAATGGTGCCTAGGTAGTTTTGCACGCTAAAAACAGCTGAAACAACGCTTTTAAACCACTCTAAATGGTTGCTTGCTAGAAATGCGTGCCATGTTTTTTCCCCGATTCGCGGGTAAAAAAACATGGACAAATCCTGTTACTGCCAAAGCTGAGAGAGGTGTAAGAGAAGTTTGAATATACGATTGGATAGGTATTTGCCCACGGTAAGTAACGGTATACTCAAACCGATCCAAATCCAAACGAAGAAAAAGTTGGAGGCTTGCTTCCCTATTCATGTTTCCCCCCCCCCTGACTATATGAACCAAAAAACCCGATCTAAGTAGCTTTTTTTGAGATCTCATGTGCCGTTGAAAATGCTGCATCAACTGGCCAGGTTTCATAAAGTTTAACATAGGGCAATTTTTAAAAAATGCTAAAAATTATGTAATTTGATATAACTTATTATTCTATCGTGTAGAGAATGGTTTTTTACGTAGAATTGGCTGTTAAAATCCACAATTGTACCTGTATTGGGTCCTCCAGCAGCGAAATGGCACTTTTAAGGTTTTTAGCCCATAGCTAGCCAGGTAAGCAAAATTGTCCGAATCTGACCGCATAGGATGACGTAGCGTGCTCGATATATAGTACCGTGCTATAGTCTCTAACTGTTTCCGTGTTGAGTTGTTAAAAAAATTTTCTAAAAATTTGGGTGGGTTTTTCCCCCCAAAGTGGGTTTTTCCCCCGCCACGTTTGGCAATGTGCCAGACTAACGGTACAGCGGATCTTTCTAATTTTGGCTGTGTGCAAAGAGGAAGAGTTGCCATCATTGCAGATATTTGCACAACTTTTCTAGCCCAACCCAGTCAAAAGTTACATCGGTCCAAACTTTTGGTAAATTTTTGGATGGTTGATCCAAAAAGTAGTTGTCATTTTCAAAATGTCATAAAATGAGCAGGAGTGAACCAAATGACTTGATCTTTGCATACATAGGTTAGAAAGAGTCGCGCTTCCTGCTACTATGTTTTGGAGCTCATATCTCCAACCCATGACCCAGGAGGCGGGTGGGTTTTTTCCCCCAAAAAGGGGGTGGGTTTTTCACCCCATGGCTATACCCCCGCCCCCAATTTTCTACCAACTTTACCTCCCCCCCGAACGGGGCATTTTTACTGGGGGGGGGGGGAAGCGCCCCCCACTTTTTGAGTCCCCCCTCCCCACTCGACCCCTCCCCCCCCACCCGGCCCCACCCCCACTTTTTTGGGCTGCCCCCCACCATACGTGTGCTTGGGGGGGGGGAGTTTAGGGGGGGGTTTCACCCACCCCCCAGACCTGAGCTCACCCCCCCAGAGGGGTCCCTCACCCCCCCCCCCAGAATTCGGATTTTTCCGGTAAAAAACCGGAAAAATCTTTCCGGCCGCGCTTCACCCCCCCCCCCCAGAACTTCCCCTCCTGCACATGTCTGCCCCCCACTCACCATGGCATAAGGTGCCCAGAAAATGCCAAATTTTAAGGATTTTTGGTCAAAATATTCAAAAAAATTTTTTGTCAATTTTTGGAATTTTTTGTCAAAAATCATCGATATATTTTGGTGCTCAAACCAAGGTTTTTTTAGGCCATAGCTTAGGCCATGGCCTAAATTTATGAGTCGATGGCCTAAAGAATTTTGGCCGTTGAGGCCATTTGGCCTAAATTTTTCGACGAATACCCACTTAAAAAAAAAAAAAAAAAAAAAAAAAAAAAAAAAAAAAAAAAAAAAAAAAAAAAAAAAAAAAAAAAAAAAAAAAAAAAAAAAAAAAAAAAAAAAAAAAAAAAAAAAAAAAAAAAAAAAATTTTATTGTTTTTTAAGTAAAAACAACAATGTTCTAAAAAATTTTTCCCGCCGTCGGCGCAACTTTATACATTTTCCCTTGTATTTCTGGGCTGCGCCAACCGCCAGCTAGTTACATTGTCTATCTGCTAGGGATTCCGTTTTTTCCATTTTTTCCGATGGGGTGGAAAAAAATGGAAAAATATTCCTAGTGTAATTTTAACGATTTTTACAGCGAAATTTATTGTTTTCCGAACTTTCCGAAACGATTTCGCACTATTTACAACCTTTTCCGTGGGTCATAGTAGGTGGGGGTATGCTAAATCGGACCAAATTGTATTTGGGTTTTTTCGAAGCATCGGAAAAAATGGAAAAATATTCGGGACATGTTTTGAAAGTTAATTTATAAGTTCAGAACATTAAGAAACTATCAAAAACACTGTTTAATGATATATGATATGATATATATAATAAGACGAAATTCATGAACTTGAGCTAATTCTGGAATTTAACATTTTTTGCCATGGTTGCGTAACTCAGGTTGAGTTAACAATTTCATGTCTAGTCTATATAACAGTGGAATGTTCAGCCGAAAACTGTTAAAACATCGGGTACTATTTACATACTTTACGAGGTGTGTTATCCACGGAAACCGCAGACCAGGTCTAGCAGAACCGTCAAGGTATACAGAAGTCACCTGTATGTAGTTTACTGTACAGTATCGTCTGCTGAAGATTCCTGTAATCAATTCTGGAAACCTTGTAAGCGCTTGTGTAAGTGCACTACCGGGTGGGGCTATTAAATACACTTGAAAACTGCATCCATGCATGCAGAAACACGAAATAACGCAACTTTTAGCACATTGGTAAATTTTGGGTGATCGGAAAAAAAGGAAAAAAAATGGAAAAAAAACCGGAAAAAAGTTTTCCGGCAATCTTTTTTCCGGAAAAAACCACCCTACATTTGCACTTAAAAAGTCACATTCAAGTTATAATTTCATCTACTATTATAAAGATTTCATCGAAGAAATGCTATTTTAGTATGTAGTTTAACTTTATTTCTATTAGTTTAAATTTTCTTTCTTTGGCTCATACTCTTATGCTCCTACCTGTTTTAATTTTCAATAAAAATTCATTATATAATTCATTAATACTGTCGTGCACTATTATTTCTATGCTAACAAGGTTCTGTTTTTGCCATTTTAAGGTAAAAACGTTGTTTTTCTAGTGTGTTAAACAGTGGCGATTGCAATATTTGTTGTTAAACAGCGATTTTTGAATATATAACGCCATAGGTGTACCACCTGTTTGGGTTGGGGGGGGAGTAAAAAGTCCAAATCTGGCTTGGGGGGTCTCAAAAATCGGAAATTTTCAAAAAACTGTACCCAAACTGTACCCAATAAAAATGTCCCTTTTTGGACATAAAATCGACTATTTTCGACATAAATCTAATAAAAAAACCACTCGTATTGCGTTTTAAAACCTATTTGTTAGCGTTTTTAACTGTTTCTAGACAATTTTTTGAGAAAATTTTTGAAAAATTGCCAAAATTTTTGCAAAAATTTAGCTTTTTTTCTCTTGTTTGGACGTCATTTTAGGGGGGAGGGGGGTCTGAGCTCGGCTTGGGGGGGGGGGGAGTAGTCGAGGTCGGGTATGGGGGGTGGGGGGTCTGGTCTCTCCGTGGGGGGGGTCTCACAGGGGGTAAACTGTAGCCTGGTACACCTATGTATAACGCGTGAATACATGAACTGTAATTTTAACGATGCGTACAATAACGCACAACCTAAAAATTAACAAAATTTGGATGGCCTAAATTTTTTGGCTGATGGCCTAAAAAATTTGAGTCGTTGAGGCCATTTGGCCTAAAGTTCGGCGACCAAAAAAAACCCTGACTCAAACTCTATTTTTGGGCGCTTTTTTGCATAGTTATAGCAGTATAGTCAATCGGGGAAAAAAGCCACGTCGAAATTTCGGGAAAAAAGCCACGACCGCCGTGGCCTAACGGGTGAAGCTATTGCATTAATATTTGGCGTGTACAATGACTGCCTCAATATAAGCCCACACGCCGATTTTTAGCTTTCTGGCTCTCCTCTATATATAGTCAACAGCAGGGTCGACATTTTTTGGAAAACTTTGTTCCGGAAATGGCAGGAAAACGGTAACTTTTGAAAAATTCATAACTTTAGTGTCAATAGAGCTATCTGAATAATTTCTACTGCAATCAAGTGGGAACATGTCTGGCTTTGTTCTCACACAAATGTCAACAATTCAGGACGTCACGTGGTCTCTGCCCAGGTGAGGCTTTTTATTCCCGATGATTTTGACCCATCGGGAAAAAAGCCAGTCACTTTCGAGACCTATAGTGAGCAGTTTTCTTGGATTTTTGGGATTAATACTATGTTGAAAATAATCAGCAATTCAAGTTTTACGGAGCAATACCGTTTGTAGGTGGGTAGTCCCTGAAATGTGCAACTTTTTGACTAATATGTCACGCCAGTCGTTCTGGCCGCTACACAAGGCATCTCATCCTTAAACTGGCACATTTGGCCAAAAAGAGCATTACGAATTCATTGGAAAACACTATTTTGTAGCTAGCCTTCGTTTTAGCAAATTTTTAAAAAATTTGTATGTCTACGTTATATTTGATGAAACCTAGCCAGTTTATGCTGCAAACTAAAAAGTTGTTTTTAGTTCTTTACGAAGGCAATTTGCGTCGGTAAACAACGATCCTAGGGTAAATAAGCGATGCTGAACATGATGGAACACTCAGAATTGGTCTATGCTTTCAGGATATGCTTAGACCAAAGTGGCGTTTTTTTCCCGACGACTGGCTTTTTTCCCGATTTTGGCTTTTTTCCCCAGGAAATTAATCACAAAGTATATACTCTCTATTGCTACAGTCCACAGAAGCCATTAATACATGAAAATAATCCGTAGGGGTTGCCATTCTTCAGACTACAAGAATTTTCCCATATATAATTCCAAAAAATGAGTTCTACACGTCCAAAAGTCTGAAAAAATGGTTTTTTCCCGATTGACTATATATGTAGAAAACAGGCTAATATATAATATAATTAAGTCTAATTTTAGACCACTTTGGATTCCCCCCACTTTTGAGTCCCCCCCACCAGTGGGGGGGAGGGCTCCTCCACTCTCCCCACCCCCACTTTTTTCGCCTAGAAAAAGCCCAGCCGAACCCCCCCCCCCCAGCACTTTTTGGGACCAAAAAGTTAGCTAATTTTGCCAAAAAATGTTCATTTTTTAAAATTTTTCCTCAAATTTTGGCTTAGAATCGCTTTAACATCGTGTGAAAACGCCTAAAAATATAAAAACAAGTCTTGTTTGACGAAAAAAGCGTTAAAATACAGAAAATTTTGCATTTTTCTGCCATTTTTTTAATTTCCTGAGGTAGCAATTTGGGGGGGGGTTGGATGGGGGTACTCCCCATCACATTTCGGGAGTCGACCGCCAAATTTTCGAAGTTTACCCTCCCCCAACCAAAATTTCCGGTGAAACTATGGGTGAGGGGTACTGCCCCCAAAATTTTCCACCCCCTATGCCCCCCCCCAAAATTTTCGACGTCCCCTTCCCCACCCCAACTTTCGGCTACCCCCGCCCAACCCCCCCAGCCCTTTTTGGAGCCAAAAAGTAAGCTAAATTTTGCCCAAAAATGTTCATTTTTTAAAATTTTTCCTCAAATTTTGGCTTAGAATCGCTTTAACATCGTGTGAAAACGCCTAAAAATATAAAAACAAGTCTTGTTTGACGAAAAAAGCGTTAAAATACAGAAAATTTTGCATTTTTCTGCCATTTTTTTAATTTCCTGAGGTAGCAATCACAGGAAAACTTATTCCAGAAAATATCTGGAAAAAGTCTGGAAAACATTTTTCCAGGGTTTTTCCAGAGATTTTCCAGGGATTTTTGAGACATTTTCCAGACTTTTTCTAACTTTTTTCCAGACATTTTCCAGACTTTTTCCTGACTTTTTCCAGATTTTTGTCTAAATTTTCAAATTTTCCGGACTTTTTCCAGGTTTTTTCTGAATCAATCTGGTTTACTTTCTAGACATTTTCCAGACTTTTTCCGGACATTTTCCAGACTTTTTCTAGGCTTTTTCCAGGTATTTCTGAATCAATCTGATTTACTTTCCAGACATTTTCCAGACTTTTTCCGGACATTTTCCAGACTTTTTCTAGGAATTTTCCAATTTTTTCTGAATCAATCTGGTTTACTTTCCAGACATTTTCCAGACTTTTTCCTGACATTTTCAAGACTTTTCTAGGCTTTTTCCGAATCAATCTGGTTTACTTTCTAGACATTTTCCGGACATTTTCCAGACCTTTTCCAAGTTTTCCTGAATAAATCTGGTTTAGTTTCCAGACATTTTCCAGACTTTTGCCGGACATTTTCAAGACTTTTTCTAGGCTTTTTCCAGGTTTTTTCTGAATCAATCTGATTTACTTTCAAGACCTTTTCCGGACATTTTCAAGACTTTTTCTTGGCTTTTTCCTGGGTTTTGTCAATCATCCTGGTTAACTTTCCAGACTTTTCCCGGACATTTTCCAGACATTTCTAGACTTTTCACATGTTTTTCTGAATCAATCTGGTTTACTTTCCAGACATTTTCCGGACATTTTCAAGACGTTTTCTAGGATTTTTCCAGGTTTTTTCTGAATCGATCTGGTTTACTTTCCAGACTATTTCCAACTTCTGTCCGAAAATTTTCTAAACTTTTTCCAGACTTTTTATGAATCACATTGACTTGCTTTCCAGACATTTCCCGGGGTTTTCTAAACATTTTGGTTTTCGGTTTTCCTGCCAAATTCACAAAAATGGTTCTTGATTGCTCAGACGTCGTTCACATAGCAAGTTTAAAAACGCCCTTTCACGTCCACGTGAACAACTCAAAATGGCATTTGGACTTCATAATTTTCGGTATATATAAGGTAAAAACCTGATTTTAGCGGAGAGCCTGTTTGGCTACGTACGCTAACGTGGCCAAAAAGCACTCTGGAAGTAAGAGAAACGGGAAAAATACTGAAACAACGCTTATATATTTTATTTCGAGAGATATAATTTCGTTCGAAAGATTTATATATGCATACAAACAATTAAACTGACAAATTTGACAAAGTCTAGCCAGCTGATGCTGCAAATTTTGATGTTCGATTTCCTCACTTATTGTAAGAAATTATCGCAAAAATAACGGCAGATATATGTACGTAGTCAGTGAAGCCGATTTTACCTGTTTCATGCATAAAATCGCTAATGAGTTATATACCGAGACCGAATATCAAGGCATATATTTATTACCGGGGGGGGGGGGCGACCACCGAAATTGACCACGAAACATGCCTTCCCCAAAAAAAACCGCCCCTCAGGCCCTGAGGCTCAGGGGATTTTTGCTTCCCCCACCCTGGATTACTTGGGAGCCCAAATGTTTGCCAAATTGGCAAATTTTCAAAAATTTTACAGCTTCGCCGGAGAGTTTTTCGTAAAAAGGCTATTTTTAGCTTGAATCCTGGCATTTTTGAAAACTTTTTGCTTTTCAACGTGCAAAATGCGCCAAAAAATACCAATTTTGGCAGGGACGTATTCAGGATTTTGAAAAGGAGGGGGTTCAACCCGAAAAGGGGAGGGTTCGGACCTAATTTTTTGACAAAAATGGTCAAAGTTGGGTCAAAACAGCCGGAAATTTAAAAATCTTCCGAAAAGGGGTGGGTCCGGACCCCTGGACCACCCCCCTGGATACGGCCCTGATTTTTGGCTTTTTTTTAAAAAAAATTTCCCCCCCCCCTAAAATTTCTTCCCCCCCGCGGGCCCGGGAGGGCGGGCGGGAATCCCCCCCAAAACCCTAAAAAATACCTTGAATATTACAAGTTCAATTGTTGCTTCTCCCACCCCAATATTGCCGGGCCGGGGGTCGAATGGAACCCCCCGGTGCGCCCATGTGTTATATACACCAATGGTATATACGTATTAGGGATCGACCGGAACCGGAACCGGAACTGACTTTAAAAAACCGGAACCGGAACCGGAACCAGCTCTTTAACACTACAAAAATCGAAAATTTTTTCTGACGTTTTGGACAATTTGTGTCCAATTTTTCGCTTTTTTATAGCCACCAGAACATGGTAACAACGTTTGAATTGTATTCCTATAATTATTTCAGTGCACGATGATGAAATTTGCAAGCTATAGTGAGAATTTTGTCTTACTCTATATTACGTATCTATAACTTAAACTTTACTATATAGATTTAAAACTTTCATTATACACGGTATGAGTACTTCGCGCGAGCA
Organism: Trissonchulus latispiculum; assembly: GCA_030248195.1. Taxonomy (NCBI): domain Eukaryota; kingdom Metazoa; phylum Nematoda; class Enoplea; order Enoplida; family Ironidae; genus Trissonchulus; species Trissonchulus latispiculum. The sequence continues at coordinate 83,192 of JASAND010004253.1, read as the reverse complement.
CATTCGCGATACAATAAGCGGCGTAATGCGTATATATTTACTATACTTACCGACTTTCGGTGAATGATTTAATTGAATGCAAGTTGACATTTAAAGGACTTTTACTTGCAAATAAAAATTAATTTCTTAGTTAATCTTAATATTATATTAAGCTAAATAAATAAATAATAAAAATTGAGCCCATGAAATATCTGCGAATATCAAAAACTGTTGTAAAAGCTTTCGGCATAATAAGCCAGAACATGTTAATTTTTATTTCATTTGCCTGCTAATTTCTAGTTATAATCAATAATTTCAATTACCTAACTTTACCAGAGCTCCAAGAAAAGTTGCAACATGTTCAAAACACAAAATAAAAATGACGCTGTCCACAGGTACTTTTATTCTCATATTATATATAATCTTAAGTTATATTTATTCTGTATAAATTCAAGAGAGAAATTCAAAAATTTATCTGAAAATTGCTCTTCTTGTCTTAAAATTTGGCTGTATCTGGCTGAACTTAGATAGCTTCAAAAATTGGACTTGTTTGGAACACCAGCTTTTAAATTTTTCCCACAGGTGACCTGTAATGTATATATTATAATTTTATATTTTGTTATTGGGTTTTCTGAGTTTTTTGCAAATTGCAATTCATTTTAAAATGCAAATTTTTGGACATTTCTGCAGGTATATTATAAATATAAATATATACGTATTAGACTAAAGTACTTTTTACACGTTTCAAACAACGTAGAATTAAACGTTAATTTCTGCTTGTTGAATTAAACGAAATTTCTCCTTTTCGGCTAGCTTCATCTAGATTTTTGAATTTTAAATGACATTTCTTTGAAATATTTTAAAACCCTTGCTATTTGTTTCCATCCATTGTTTTTAGCATATAAATATGTTGCACTCCGCGCTAAATTACGTAGTTTTGCGGTTTGTGCTAAATTAAATACTAAACAAACAGAAAAAATGTAAATATTTCATACTATTTCAACGATTAAAAATAAGATTTGAGCCAAAACTGACATATATGATTACACAACAGTGCACTATATAATTCTGCAATAGCATAGGTCTACGCCAAGGCTTCAATATATTTTAACATATCATAGTATCTCCCACCAATACTTAAATTTTAAAAATGAATCGGCGTACTTGTGCTAGCTGTTCTAATTTTCTGAACTAAGTATATATTACATTTATTCTATATATTACGTAATATTCTTAACAATAAATTAACGGTTGCAATTACTAATTCTAAACAGTCTCAGACACACAATAGCGCCGCAGGCGAAAATTTTTGAGAAAAGAATATTCTGGTTTGAACAGGATCGCAATTTTTCAAAATGTGTAAAGAAATTTGACAAAATATTTTAAAGTTTTGATAAAATTTTAATTTTTATAATAAGCTAAAATTGGTTCCGGTTCCGGTACGTTTTCAAAAACCGGAACCGGAACCAAAAAGTACCGGAACCGGAACCGGAATTCCGGTCGATCCCTAATACGTATATATGTATACCTACAAATGTATAGACGGTTTAATCCAACAAGTTTTGGAAGTTCGGAAAGTCAAAAAATTAGCTAAATTTTGCTAAAAATGTTCATTTTTGGTAACATTTTCTCACAGTGATGCAATTATTTACGTAACTTCCGAAACGTTTGACTTTGTGCAAACCCCAGTTTGTTGCTGGGGGTACCCTTCCTTTTTTAGCCAGCAGACCCCCTCTCTACTTTTCATGTGATGGATTTTTTGTTTAGGTACGCGTGAATGGAATGTAAATCTCCTTGATTTTTCACTCGTCCGAATGCAATTTGTGTTTTTTCGACTGAAAGGTGACTATCAAAAACCTTGTAAGTCGAAAATGCCGTATTGCTTACTTTCCTTCAAGAGAATTTGAGAATTGCTGCAGCTGGAAATATATATGGAAATGGAGCTGGATCAACATCTGGATAACTCTTTATGTAGGGGCGCGATAGCGCCCCTACATAATATGGGTATAAAGGCGTCTGCGCGGCCCTCTGGAGACAGTGTTGGCCTGGTGCCAGCTAATTAGAGGCCCGGGAGGGATAAAAATGTTACCATCGTAAAGTACTCGAGTAGTACTACAAGTACCACCATACTTTTAGTTAAAATTCGAAACTTCGAAATTTTGCACTAGGCGAGAGTTACCGTGCGGTTGTTTTTTTTCTCGGTTAATAACGCTTATTGGAAGTGCATTTTCTAGCGAAGTGTTGGAACGATGTGGGCATTTTGGTCCAATGCTACTATGATATGTTGGTAGACAGTATCCCCCCATGCTACCAAACGAAGGTCATTTTGGCACTCGGCCAACTTTGGCTCTGTGCCAAGGCCCCAAAGTCGGACTTTCGCTATTTTGGCACTTCGGTTGAAATCAACTTTTTTTCACAGGCTAGCAGCTAGATCGGTTTGGTTTATTTTATTTGAATATTTCGGACTATGCGCACAAAGTAACGAGGGGGATTTTTTAATTTCGCTCTGTAGCTTTCAGGAGATGGGCCTAAACTTTGCATTTTTCACCTGTTTTGACGAAAAGTTTCTAAGTCCCACTTTTACGAGAAATGGCCTAAAAGTCACTAAAAATGGCGTTTTTCGGCCTTGGGGTGGTACCCATATATAGTAAATCGGGGTCGCTGAAAACGATGAGCATACTGCCGATACCGCCCGAAGTGACCACTGGTCAGCATGGCTCCCGTGGTTCCTCGCCCAGGGTCAAAGTAGGGAAAACTCACTATAAACAGCATTTTTCGGGGTTTTAGTTGGGGGCATAGTAAATCGACTACGCTCGTTTCAATGGACATATTGCCGAAATCGAGGGAAGTGACCAGTGGTCACTACGGTCTATGAGGCCTATTGACCAGTGGTCAAACCCCTTTAAACAGCGTTTTTCGGCGTTTTGGTTGGGGGCATATATAGTAAATCGACTACGCTCGTTTCATTGGGCATATTGCCGAAATCGAGGGAAGTGACCAGTGGTCACTACGGTCTATGGGGCCTATTGACCAGTGGTCGAACCCCTTGAAACAGCGCTTTTCGGCGTTTTGGTTGGGGGCATTTATAGTAAATCGACTACGCTCGTTTCAATGGGCATATTGCCGAAATCGAGGGAAGTGACCAGTGGTCACTACGGTCTATGGGGCCTATTGACCAGTGGTCAAACCCCTTAAAACAGCGTTTTTCGGCGTTTCGGTTGGGGGCATATATAGTAAATCGACTACGCTCGTTTTAATGGGCATATTGCCGAAATCGAGGGAAGTGACCAGTGGTCACTACGGTCTATGGGCCTATTGACCAGTGGTCAAACCCCTTTAAACAGCGCTTTTCGGCGGTTTGGTTGGGGGCACTTATAGTAAATCGACTAGACTCGTTTTAATGGGTATATTGCCGAAATCGAGGAAAGTGACCAGTGGTCACTACGGTCTATGGGCCTATTGACCAGTGGTCAAACCCCTTTAAACAGCGCTTTTCGGCGGTTTGGTTGGGGGCACTTATAGTAAATCGACTACGCTCGTTTCAATGGGCATATTGCCGAAATCGAGGGAAGTGATCAGTGGTCACTGTGGCCTATGGGGCTCAATGACCACTGGTCAAACCCCCTAAAACAGCGTTTTTCGGCCCTCTGGCGGTACCCATATAGTAAATCCGTGTCGCTGAACACGATGGGCATACTGTCGAAGTCTTTGGCGAGGCGAAAAGGTTTTCTCCTTATACCACCCACAAACAGAGGTTGCAGCGGTCGAAGCTTGGGGCGGAGGTGAGAATTCAGTGGCACTTTTATTTATATAATCACTTTTCTGCTCTACCTACTGCACTGTTCAAGCTCCTTGTATCCATTGCCGCATTGCTGGAAAGGGATCCTTTAAAATGACAGAAGGACAAGTAATAAAAATGCTCCTCCGGAGCATGAAAAAGTAATATGGGTGGTGGTGAGGTTGTAAAGTCAACAGAGGACTAGTCTTAAAAATGCTTAATATGGGGGCTAGGTTCGAAAAAAGAAGAGGACTAGGTTGTGGGCGAATTAATATGGGCACAGCTTCGCCGAGCAACCCATATTCGCGGGCTTTCACGCTTCGCCATGGTTATTGTCATATATATACAATGCCATTATTGTCAGTCAATAATAACAATTCCAGCAGTTAAACAATCGCTGCAAGTTGCTTGCTTATATATACGTAAACTATATGAGTAATTTGGTTGTGCTGGACTACGGCAAGCAACTAGAAAGAACCAAGGCTATGATTGTAACGCTAACGGTTCAATAGAAATAGAAGATCGTCGGAGAGAGTCCTGAAATTATTGTTGAAGTGTAGACTTTCTTATAAATGGTTAAAATGCACGGTAAATATTAAGAGTTTATCGAAAGAAATGTTTGCTTCCACTAAAACTCGTTTATCATAGTTGTATACATATTATTTACGCACCGTACCTGAAAATGAACACTGGTATATATACATATGTAATACGTATGTATATATATAACTTTTTCAGTCCGCGAATATGGGTTGCTCGGCGAAGCTGTGCCCATATTAATTCGCCCACAACCTAGTCCTCTTCTTTTTTCGAACCTAGCCCCCTTATTAAGCATTTTTAAGACTAGTCCTCTGTTGACTTTACAACCTCACCACCACCCATATTACTTTTTCATGCTCCGGAGGAGCATTTTTATTACTTGTATATATAAAAAACACCACACCCCATAAATCTTTCCATCTCCATCTTCTATCAACCTCTCCCATCCAAACCAAATTTAAATTCAATTTTTTCTCTCTATTTTTTTTTTTTACTTTATATTTCCTCCTCTATTATATATATTATCCCGCTCCAAACCCCGGAGGTTTACAACCAACCAGTTTTACTCATAAATCAAATTTTTCCTCTTTCCATTTTCCATTCTACTTTATAACTTCATTTATTTTTCCCCCTAATTCCATTTTAAATTTCTTCTAGTTACTTTATCTTATAGTTTAATTAAATTTAAATTTATCGTTATTATCCGTTATTTTTTATTTTTCGCCGTTTCTATAACGGCATCTATATTTTACTCTATTTTCTTTCTATATTTATTATCATTCTTTAAAGGTTATTTATTCTACAATAAAATTTAACTTACTATAACTAATTTTAATCTAATATAATAGAGAATTCCCCAAATTTCCCCACAACTCCCCCTATATCTCCTCGCCTATCTCATCCCCTTAATTCCACCAAATAAAAAATATCCATTATTAAAATAACTTTCCATTAGTTTCTTTTCTCCTTATTAATTTCTTCTCTCCCTACCTCCTCTTCTCTTTCTTGCAGTTTTCTGATTAAAATGCAAATGGTTTTTGCATGGCTGAAAATATATATATATAAATTTTCATCCATTAAACATAGATAAAGCCAAAAAAGTATTTTTCACAAGTTTCAAAGAAAGCCGAAATGCACAATTTCTCCAACTTGAATTAAACAAAATTTCTTATTTTTGGCTAGCTTCATCAGGATTTTTAAATTTTAAATGACGTTTCTTCAAAAGATTTTAAAAAACCATTGCTATTTGTTCCGTCCATAATTTTTTAGTAATTCTGTTCATCTGCGCACTGGATTAATTACTAAACAAAGAGCAACAAACTTACGTAGTCCATATTTAAAGTCCAGTCTCGATTTTAACAATTAAAAAGATTAAATTTAAGCTTAAACTGACATTTGATTACAAAGACAAGCGCACTCTACAATTTTGAAATAGCATAGGTCGACGGTAAGGCTTCACTAATTTCAATTCAGCATTAGGTATATATATACTTAAATTTAAAAGTTTCGGAGGTCTTGTGCTATCTAATCTGAGTTATTAAGTATTATTTTTGTTTTATAATATATAATATTAATATTCATAACAACGATACATTAGACATTATTATTACAAATTCGAAACATTCTAAGTAATGCAATAGCGCCGCAGGCGAAAATTTTGAATAAACATATTCTGGTTATAAGAGAATCGCAGTTTTTCCAAAAGTTTTAAAGAAGTTTGATAAAATTTTTGAAAATTTTAATAAAATTTTGTTTTTGACAATAGGCTAAAATTGGTTCCGGTTCCGGTACGTTTTCAAAAACCGGAACCGGAATTCCGGTCGATCCCTAATAATATATATATATATATATATAGGGAGCGGTCGGGGAGTCTGTGATTTACGGGTCCGGTACTTTTTGGTTCCGGTTCCGGTTCCGGTTTTTGAAAACGTACCGGAACCGGAACCAATTTTAGCCTATTATCAAAAGCAAAATTTTATCAAAATTTTCAAAAATTTTATCAAACTTCTTTAAAACTTTCTGAAAAACTGCGATTCTCTTCTAACCAGAATATGACTTATTCAAAAATTTTCGCCTGCGGCGCTATTACATTACTTAGGATGTTTAGAATTTGTAATAATAATGTCTAATGTATCCTTGTTATGAATTTTAATATATTATAGAACAAAAATAATACTTAATAGCTCAGATTAGATAGCACACTACCGTCGATACTTTTAAATTTAAGTAGTGGTAAAGATAACTAATGCTTGAGTTGAAATTATTGAAGCCTTGGCGTCGACCTATGCTATTTCCAAATTATAGAGTGCGCTGCTGTATAATCAAATTTCAGTTTTAGCTTAAATTTAATGTTTTTAATTGTTTAAATCGAGACTGGACTTTAAATATGAACTAAGTTTATTGCTGTTTGTTTAGTAATTAATCCAGTGCGCAGATCAACAGAATTACTAAAAATTATGGATGGAACAAACAGCAAGGGTTCTTAAAAATATTTTGTAGAAACATCATTTAAAATTTTAAAATCCTGATGAAGCTAGCCAAAAGGAAGAAATTTCGTTTAATTCAAGCTGGAGAAATTGTACATTTCGACTTTCTTTGAAACCTGTGAAAAATGCTTTTGGCTTATATATATATGTTTAATGGATGAAAATTTATATAAATATATATAAGTACATATATTTCAACCAGGGGCGGATCCAGGGGGGGGCGGGGGGGGGGGGGGGGGCGGCCCCCCCCGTCGCGATTCGAAGGTAGAAAAAATTAAGGAGAGAGAAGGGAAAAAGGGCAAAAAACCAAAAAATTTCTCGCCTTCGGCGCGAATTTTATTCTTTTTAACCGCATATTTATTGCATTTATGAAGAAAAAGCTTGAAATGCGTCCGATTTTCGAGAAAATTACCATTGTTGCCTAAAAAATGTCAAGAATTTTAAAAAATTTTCTCAGTTCTTCTGTATGAAAACAATTAAAGATCCGAAGACCAATTTTATTGCAAAAACAAAAATTTTCTTCAACTATGGGGCTCCGCCCCCAGACCCCCCGCTGAAAAATTTCAACCATGCAAAAACATTTGCATTTTAATCAGAAAACTCCAATAACAAAGTAATTATACCGAGATATAATAAGCTATGGAATTAAAAGCCGATGTTCTAAACAAGTCCAATTTTGTATATAGCTGATGTTACCTAAGTTCACAGCCAGATTAGATTTTACAATACGGAATTTGTACAAGAACAGTAATTTTCAGAAAAATTTTAATTTTTTCTGAAATACATATATACATAGAAAATAAAAGTAAAGTAAAATGGTAATAGATATCTTTTGTTTTCTAAAAATGTAAATGGCATCATTATATTTTATTTTGCGTTTTGAAAATGCTGCAACTTTTCCTAGAGCTCTAGTAAAGTTAAATGAACTTTTTGATATTGACTAGAAATTATCAGACAAGCCAGATAAAAACTAAGCATGTTTTTGACTTATTTTGCCGAAAGCTGTAAGAGCAGTTTCTGGTGCTCGCAAAAATTTCGTGGAATCAGTTTCTGTCTACTTATTTAGCTTAATTGAAAATTCAGCTTAACTATATATAATTAAGAAATTAAATTTTATTTGCCAGTAAATCTGCTTTAAAAGTCAACTTGCATTCGATTAAATGATTCATCGAAATTCGTATATATATATATATAATGTAAAATACGATCGAATAATATAAATATAGCATATTCATACCGTGTATAAATAATTTTAAATTTTAGTTTTAAAGCTATATATGTAGTAAAGTTTAACTATGCTATAAGACAAAAATCTCTTAATAAATAGCAAATTTCATGTTCGTGCATTGAAATAACTATTGAAATAAATATGCGTGGTCCAAGTGGCCAAAATCTGACATGGTGCCATTTCAAGCCAAATTTTTCAATTTCGTCAAAAATAGCCAATTCTTCACTAGAATAGGTCGGGTTTGGCATTAAATTCAATAAAAACACGTTTTCTATGTGATAGGATGCTTAAACTGCAGGAATTAAGCAAATTTCCAAAATTTGCCTGTTTATATATACGAATATACATACGTGTTAAACATACAAAATTTTCAAAAGTCGATTTGACATGAATTGTTTCAAAAATATTGATATGTTTTGATGCAGGCAGATATACTAAAAATGACCCGCTCTTTCGAATGATGTAGACGAAAATTCGGGAATTTATTTCCCGCCGCGCTATATAAATTCGTACTTGCAGGCAGGGGCGGATACGGGGGGCGGGGTGGGGGGGGGCCGCCACGTCGCGTTTCGAAGGTAGGAAAAATCGTTCGACATCGTGAATTCGCGAAGTTCCCGAAAATTCGCTAACTGAAAGCGATTATGTGGAAGTCGTGATCGAGACGGCTAAATCGACAGTTATCGCGAAAAACAAGGACGATTTCGGCCAAGTTTCGCGAAAGTCATGATCATTGATCGCGAATCTCCATGCTGACTTCGCGATTGATGATTGCTATTTTGCTATTGAATTGAAAAACTAAGTAAACAATATCACCACCATATAAGAATATTTTTGTCGATTTTCTGAGTTTTGCAGAAACAAGGACCACCTTGAAAAAGGGAAAAAGAAACCGCGGCAGCCCTGCAAGCATAGGTATACCTGGGGTCGGGGAGGCCCTCCCTCCTAATGGAGAAATCCCGACCTCAACTGGCCTCAACGACTCAAATTTTTTAGGCCATCAGCCAAAAAATTCAGGCCTTCCAAATTTTGTGAATTTTTAGGTTGTGCGTTATTGTAGGTTAAATTGTAGGTTGTGCGTTAAAATTTACACTTATCATATTGTATTCACGCGTTATATATTCAAAAATCGCTGTTAACAACAAAAATCGCCATCGTCACTGTATAACACACTAGAAAAACTACGTTTTTATCCTTAAAATGGCAAAAACAGAACCTTGCTAGCATAGAAATAATAGTGCACGACAGTATTAATGAATTTTTATTGAAAATTAAAACAGGTAAGAGCATGCGAGTATGAACCAAAGAAAGAAAAAAATTAAACTATGTAATAGAAATAAAGTATATAAAACTGCTGCTGCCTTAATATGAAGTTCCAGCCCAGTTTCACAAAATGCGGATTACCTCCTCCCCATGGCTAATATGCTTAGATTAACCGTAAATATCTTCTAAAAACATGTTTTTCAAATATTTTCTAGATTTACTAGATTTGTAAAATATCTGGAAAAAGTCTGGAAAATGTCTGGAAAATGGCTAGAAAAAGTCTGGAAAATGCCTGGAAAAAACATAGGAAAGTCTAGAAAAAGTCCGGAAAAAATCTGGAAAATGCCTGGAAAAACGTTTTCCAGACTTTTTCCAGGGATTTTCCAGACTTTTTCCAAATCTAGAAAATATCTTGAAAATATCTGGAAAATGTCTGGAAAAATTTTTCCAGGTATATATTTTCCAGACTTTTTCCAAACAACAGAAAAAACCTGGAAAAAGTCTGGAAAAATTTTAGCGTTAAAAAATTTTTCCAGCTTTCTGGGCGCCTACTGGGCATTTTAGAAAAAATAGGAAAAAATATAGGAATTTTTCCCGAAAAAAATAGGAAAATATAGGAATTTTTCTAGCAAAAAATAGGAAAATATAGGAATTTTTCCAGCGCAAGTATGCCGTCAATTTCGGTCAAACTTCGCAAAATTTCAACGACAAATGTCCAGTAGCCAAGTCTTGGTCCAAGACTTATTATATGGAACTTTTCTCGAGGGGAACTTGAGGGGATTTCGAAAACTTTCTTAAAATATGTTAAAATTTTTATGACATCATGGATAAAGTTTTTAATTTTAGTGCACGACGGCAAAAATCAAGTAACCGGCAAAGCCGGAAAATTTTTTAGCATTTAAACTTCTTAGTGTTTTTTCGGGGCAAACTTTGATACGTATCAAAGGAGTGTGCTTTTGAGCATTCAATGTTTTGGGAGGAGCACTTTAGAAGGGGGCGAGTTTGAGGACGGCGCTGCAAAAGCTAATATATATGAAGCTTGAAGCTGGAGAAGCTATAGGAAAAATATGGAACTGGAAAATATTGTAAAACTGAGGAAAATTCTTAATAGAAACTGGGCTTATTCTAGGGAAATTTTCTTGGGGGGGCTCTTTGGGGGCCCTCGGGGGCGAGTCATTCTTGGAGGGGGGGGATTTTTCAAAATTTTTCTAAAAACATGCTAAAAATAGCGCTATTTTTATAGTAATCGCCAAAAAAAGTTCGTTTTTAGTGCAAAAATAGCGCTTAAATAGGCAAAAATCGACTAAAAATCTGCGGCAAAGCCGGAAAATTTTTGAAAATTGGGCCTTCTGAGCGATTTTTTCAGGGCAAAAGTTGGTACCAAAAGGGGCACCCACTTGTTCGGGGGGGGGGGGGCGATTTTTGGGGGGAACGATTTTTTGGGGGGAACGGTGTTTATGGGGGGGGCCCACTAGAATAAGCCCAGTAGAAACACTCAAAACTTTAGTTTCGGCCGTCAATAAAAATCTAAAATGTAAGCAAACTGCCAAAGAAAGGAAATTGTTTGCAATTGCGGTTTGGCAACATTTATAAAATTTTAAAATAAATCAGATAAAAATTAACTTCGGAAAGAAAAGTGGAAAACATAAAAAGAACAGCGCAACCACATTTCAGCACGACGCCAAGATCAGAAAACATGAATTGAAAAGGAAGCAGGGATCTGGGGGCGGTAGCCCCCAGCAAAAGCTAAAGGTTTCTGGATAATTCCAGCTTGAAATCTATCTTTTTCGAGGGATTCTGGTAAGATCTTGGATTATTATATTGTGTACTTGGTTGTCTAAACTGGTTAAGTATATAAGTATATCCACGACTCTGTACAACGAATGAATACGTATAAATATATATAAGTTCATACAACACCAGAGTGCGTGGGGTTACTCTTGTAGTAAGTACTTCTTAAAACCACTTCAGGAAATTTGTTAATGCTGAAAGAATTTCATTATATAAACTATTACTAGGTATTCTAACTCGGATATGTACGAAAGGTGTCTATGTAGAAAACGTTTAATTTTCATCTGAGATAATTGAATATTTCTACTCAAAGCCAAAAATTTTTAAGGAACTTTACGCAGAGCTCCGAAGAAAGTTGCGGAATTTTCAAAAAAGTGCGGAGTTTCGCAGTTTTTTCACAAAAAACACAGGCGACCCCACCGTAGCGTAGCGCAAATCTCCACAAATTTTTGCTATTTTTCAGACAAAAGTGCGTATATAACTACCGAACTTACTCTAATTTTTCACTTCTAATTTTCTTGCTACTTTTACCTACATTCAGAGAGTGTCTAAAAGCCGATTCTTTAGAAGTGAAAATTTACAAATCCCAATTTACAGAAAAACTTGAAATTTCACAAAATATGTATATAAGCTCGAGTTGCTTGCAAGTGCAACTGTTACTGTTAAAATTTAGTTGATTAAATTAAGTTTTTATGCTATTAAAACGGCTATGTATATATACAACAAAATTTACAGCTGGTTGATTTTGCCCATTCCTTGACAGAATGAAGAACAACAACGGTGCGTCGAAGGCACAAAATTTTTGTCGAGTGGACTTCTGATCTGTAGCTCAAAACTTTTAAAATGAAATCAATTAAGGTTTACTTCGAGACTTAGCTTTTAGTGGAAAAATAAAATATTCAAGACGTTTCAAACCCCCAACAAAATGTTGACGAGGTTTTTGGATTAAGAAAAAATATATTGAAACCTTTATATAAAAAGATTAATCTGGTATTTTATGAATGAGGTATTTGTCCTGATGTAAATTAGCGTTTTCAGAGAATTTATTGGGACTTGGGAGATGCTAACTCAATCTAAAGCGTCTTCGGTGAAATGACGGAAGTGAATTTTTCGAAAGTTTCGAAGAAAAGAAAAGGTTAAAAACCTTGAGAATGTACTGATTTCAAGCTTTAACGCGATGCATAAAGCTCTTTCCAACTTCTAAACTTGCGATATATAATTATAGAGTTTCAAAAATCACTGAACAAAAAGATACAGAATTTCCAAAAATCCCCCCAAAGGAACGTTATGCTAATGCTTGGGGTATACAACGTATATACCACTTGAGCGACAACTTCACCAAAACAAATTATTGAAACATTGTTTCAAAGGCGAGAATTAAATCGATATAACAAATAAAGAGAAAATGGTATTCCGGCGGAGCCAAAAATTTAAAGAATTCCCCATTGGAAGGTGCATATAATATAAAACAGAAAATCTTACTGATGTTTAGTTTCCAGTTAAAATATAATAAAATCTTCCCAAAATTCATGAAAAAATAGGAAAATATAGGAATTTTAGGCAAAAATAGGAAAAAATACGAATATTTGAAAAATATAGGAAAAAATAGGAAAAATAGGAATAGTAGGCGCCCTGAGCTTTTTTCCAGACTTTTTCCGGATAAAGTTTTCCTGTGCAATTTGGGGGGGGGGGGGGGGTTTTTGTTGGGGGTACTCCCCATCACATTTCGGGAGTCGACCGCCAAATTTTCGAAGTTTACCCTCCCCCAACCAAAATTTCCGGTGAAACTATGGGTGAGGGGTACTGCCCCCAAAATTTTCCACCCCCTATAATGCCCCCCCCCCCAAAATTTTCGACGTCCCCTTCCCCACCCCAACTTTCGGCTACCCCCGCCCAACCCCCCCAGCCCTTTTTGGAGCCAAAAAGTAAGCTAAATTTTGCCCAAAAATGTTTTTTGAAAAATTTTTCTCAAATTAGTCTCAAAATCGCTTTAAAACGGCGTATAAACGCCTAAAACTGTCAAAACAAGTTTTGTTTTCACGTTAAAATACAGAAAATTTTGCTTTAGGCCAGTTTTTTTGGAATTTTTGAGGTCTCTATTTTTTGGGGACCCCCCATCCATCACATTTCAAGAGTCGACCACCAAATTTCCAGACCTTACCCCCCCCCAACCGAAATTTCCGGTGAAACCATGGTGTTGGGGGGGACCCTGCCCCAAATGGCAGAGTAGCCACCCCTCCCCCTTAAAAATTTTCAACCCCCTACCTGAATTTTTGCAAATTTTTAGCCAAAAGTTCGAACATTTTCAGAAAATTAGCTTAAAAAAATTTGCTTAATTACCTTAAAAATCGCTAACAATATCTCAAAATTGGAAAATTTTTCAGTTTTCTAACGGAGAACCGATTTTTCGACGACCCCCTCCCTCAAAAATTTTTCGAAAAAACTAATTTTTTTGCAAAAATGCCAGTTTTTTCGGGAAAATGACCAAATCGGGGCTGTATGTATATATGACTCGCTTTTTCTAAGGGTCACAGATTGTGCCATAGGCCGCGATTGGTTTTTAAATCGACCCTCTCCGATTTCCTTCATTTTCACATATGTTGTACCCATTATTGGTAGAAGTATCACTGCGCAATCCGTCTCTCCAAATTCCCTCGTATGCGTGAGAAAATGGCCTTCAAAGTTGCAATTTCAGCTCATTTTGAAGCAATCTGGACCGATCAACTTTGAAGACTGCTAACTGAAGCTTGGATTGCTCGATTTGGCTGAAACTTTGCATGCATATTAGCCAACATAAGTACTAATCACATGTCGAATTTGAACCAAAACGGTTAACTACTGCTCGTGTTCTGATCAAAAACAGGTCTCAGATCGGGGTCGTCAAAACCATCATTTTCACGGTTTTTCGACTGTAGCCAAAAACATAGGTTAGGGAAACGGCTGAGTTTTTATGGTAGTTGTAGGCTCATATTGGGGCCACACGCTCTGTCAATTTCAGCCAAATCGGTTTGGGCTTTTGAAGTCAAATTGGCACCAGAAGAGGCGTCGGCCACTTTTCGGGAATCTCCAAATTTCTCATATTTTACGTCCACAGCGTGATGGGAACAGAATAACCGTATACCCTTCTATCAGTTTAAGGTGGTGATTCCTTTTGGGCACATATTGTTATTTGGTGGCGTAAATCAAGACGAAATTTGATGAAACTTTCCGAAATAAGTTCTTTTAGCGTTCTAACACCCTCCGCGCAATCCGGATTCAAAAATTCGAGATTTCCGGTCAGAGTGGTTTTTCCCAATTTTTGAACGTTTGGCAGCTGCTATACAGTTATGACTATATGCATTCGAAAGATCTCATTAAGCTTCACATTTTTGCTTTTTAAAGCAAGTCTCTAGCTTTTCTCTCCGGAGATTCCGTTTTTTTGTTTTGGCGTAGAAAAAACGTCATTTTTGCAGAAATCAAATAATCCAACATTTCTTGAACTACGCAAGCCGTAAAAGCAAACTAAGGGCGTGATCTGAAGGTCTCAGGGCAGATTATCCGACGCATGATCGTCTTTCAGCTGCTATCCTGTAGGCTGCTATCATAAAAAATGTAGTTTTTGCAAAAACACGACCAATTTTTTTCCAAAGATTGTGGAGCATTCACCATGCAAGTTGGAGGGCTGATACTGAACACATGTGTTCTGCACAAATATACCCAGGGACGATTTTTTAGTTGCCCCCGATTGCTGCTTTCTAGCTATAGTAATCGCTTGACAAATTTGGAAAAAGTAGGTAAAATCGTAGTACAAACGCATTTCTCATTGTTTGATTCGGTTAACACCCCTTTGATATAAAAATGGCTCTTAACTCCAAGTATTATTCAGTGCGGCTCTCTGGGTGTGCCATTGTTTGATTCGGTTAAGGTACTAGTCGTCGGCAACGCTTTGAATTTTGAAGTCCACTTCCAAACCAAACTTATCATAGCTTGACATGGCTTGGCATTTAAGGTGGTGATTCCTTTTGGACACATATTGTTGTTTGGCGGCGTAAATCAAGATGAAATTTGATGAAACTTTCCGAAATAAGTTCTTTTAGCGTTCTAACGCCCTCCGCGCAATCCCGATTCAAAAATTCGGGATTTCCGATCAGGGCGGTTTTCTCCAATTTCTGAAAGTTTGGCAGCAGCTATACAGCTATGACTATATTCATTTGAAAGATCTTGTAGAGCTTCACATTTTTGCTTTTTAAAGCAACTTTCTATCTTTTCTCTAGCTTGCGATATAGCCGATTTTCTTGTTTTGACGTCGAAAACTTCTCATTTTTGCAAAAATCAAATAATCCATCATTTCTTGAACTACACAAAAATCAAACTAAGGGCGTCGATCTGAAGGTCTCACAGGGGCAAATTATCCGATGGATGATCGTCTTCCAACAGCTATCCCGTAGGCTGCTATCATGAAAAATGTAGTTTTTGCAAAAACACGACCAATTTTTTTCCAAAGATTGTGAATCATTCACCATGCAAGTTGGAGGGCTGCTACATAACAAATGAGTTCTGCACAAATATACCCAGGGACGTTTTTTTAGTTGCCCCGATTACTGCTTTCTAGCTAAAGTAATCGCTTGACAAATTTGGAAAAAGTTGGCAAAATACAGGTTACGCACACATTTCAGCTTATTTCTCTATAACGAAGAGCGATTTCACAAAAAATAAAAAATCGTACCCAGCTATTTGATGGAGGTATCGAATGATATAACCGATGTCTCGCGAAAAAATATACTTGAGTCTGCAAAAAATCTGGAAAATTATACTTCTTCTAAAATGTGTCAAAAATATTTTAAAAAAGCAACATTAGTTTCATGGTATGCATTAAAAGGAGAAAATGTCAAGCTACATTTTGATCTAAAAATGGTTTATTAACTCCAAGTAATGAACAAGTAATAATGGTGCAAACTTTTGTGACCAAAGGGAATCACCACCTTAACAAGCGCTAGCGAGAAATGCATGCACTTTTGGGACTTGTGTCAAGAAGAAAAGTTGTTCAGCTTATCAAAAGCTTTCGAATGAGCTAAAATTTATACTGTTTCGAACAAGTTCAAAATTTCGTAATTTTTGACCACACTGTACAAAATCGTGAAAATTAAAGTTGTTCGAAACAGTACGAATTTTAGCTCATTCGAAAGCTTTTGACAAGCTGAACAACTTTTCTTCTTGACACAAGTCCCAAAAATGCATGCATTTCTCGCTAGCGCTCGTTAAATGCCAAGCCATGCCAAGTTATGATAAGTCTGGTTTGGACGTGGACTTCAAAATTCAAAGCGTTGCCGACGACTAGTACCTTAACCGAATAAAACAATTTTTGGCACACCTCGTTCTACTGCTTAGAGTGATTAACTGATGGAAGGGTATACGGTTTTTCTGTTCCTATCAAGCTGTGGAAGTAAAATAATGAGAAATTTGGCGATTCCCGAAAATTGGCCGACGCCTCTTCTGGTGCCAATTTGACTTCAAAAGCCCAAACCGATTTGGCTGAAATTGACAGAGCGTGTGGCCCCAATATGAGCCTACAACTACCATAAAAAATCAGCCGTTTCCCTAACCTATGTTTTTGGCTACAGTCGAAAAACCGTGAAAATGATGGTTTTGACGACTCCGATCTGAGACCTGTTTTTGATCAGAACACGAGCAGTAGTTAACCGTTTTGGTTCAAATTCGACATGTGATTAGTACTTATGTTGGCTAATATGCATGCAAAGTTTCAGCCAAATCGAGCAATCCAAGCTTCAGTTAGCAGTCTTCAAAGTTGATCGGTCCAGATTGCTTCAAAATGAGCTGAAATTGAAACTTTGAAGGCCATTTTCTCACGCATACGAGGGACTTTGGAGAAACGGATTGCGCAGTGATACTTCGACCAATAATGGGTACAACATATGTGAAAATGAAGGAAATCGGAGAGGGTCGATTTTAAAACCAATCGCGACATCTGTGACCCTTAGAAAAAGCGAGTCATATATGCTAATATGCTAATTTGTGGTTGTACGTGCGACTTCCACTCGCCTGGCTGCTGGGGTTGCCAGCGCCGGATCGAATACGGTACGTCCCCTGTTAGTGCACTAGGATAGGTGGGAGGTAGATTTAGAAGTAGAAGTAGTTCCGTAGGTCGGTAGGTCGGTAAGTAGGGACTGCGTAGAATGGCTGCTGAGACAGTGAGTGAGTGAGTTTTTGCATTTTTTTGTATAAACTAACTGAAATTAATTATATGCGAAAACTCACCCAAAAAGCAGCCTACTAACTGTAATGAAGTTGCTAGGATCCGGAGTCAAAAATCGCTCTGCTCTCCGGTCTAGTGTCAGAAGTCGCTCTGCACTTGATTACACGGAAGGTCAGCACGCCCACTTATCGAACTGGACTTAGGCACCGGATCTCCGAAAGGTGGTGTTCCAAAATCAGAGATTCCCTGCAGCCAACCTTTGTAGGGGTCTTCTTTGTGAGTTCGTTTAGTGCACTGGATTCCAGCTGATCAGCAAGAGGGGTCAGCACTTGCTTTGTCTTGATCGCTGGATTGATGATGAGTCTTCTGATTCCTCACCAGAACTTACCTTGAGTAGTCCTGATCCGAGCTTTGGGCTGTGAGTTCTGTATGTGGCTATCGAGCCTGACTTTCAGAGACAGTCGCGCCTCTCTGTTCAACTCTGAGACTCTAAGTCTGACACACCAAGTATTTATTACAGTTCGTACAACTATGATGGGTACACCTTTTAAACAGACTGGCAAGTTACAATACAACAAGTGTTACTACTAGGGGTCGTTACAGGCTGTGCAAAAACAGATACAATTACAGATCAGTACAGTGTTCAATTTACTGTACCAGAGTTGCCAGTTACCATCTTTAGGTTATTATTAATATTATCCTAATTTAGGACAATATTACCCAATTTATATGTAGTTTAGGGACAAGGTTCGGTTGTACCTCTTCTTCTTCCTTTTCTCAAACTCTATCTTTACTACCTAATTATTACACTTTTTGAGGAAATGGAGAAAATGGGGAGTTTTCCTGGTTCTGCCTTACTTATTCCTGGTTAACGAAAATTAAACAACTACAAAGTTCACAGGATCTGATGACTTCCTCTTCTTCGCGGGGTTGGGTTTGGCTATTAAGCCAGTGACACGCGAGAAACGCCTCCCGACAGGAAATTGATGACTAAAACGGTTGAATTCATGATGTGATAGAAAAGAGAAATAGTGGTTTAGTCCTTTTTTTCAAGAATTAGGTTCTAGCTTTTCGGTGGTTTCAGGTTTAGCCTCCCACTTTGATCAGGCGGTGCTACGCTCGCTGTCTCTGTCTCAATCTACTACTCGGCAATACAGGCCGTCTATGTACCTTCCAAACTGACTGATCCTGATTATCTGACTGACTGACTGATACAACTGATCCGGACTTCTGCGGTCCAATAACTGAGCAACTGACTACGACTATCTGAGAGACACACGACTAATGATCCACGGGCAGTTCAGATTCGGATAGAGCAGCGTAGCTTCGTCTCCGCACCTGAATCAAATTGGTTAAAACCCATTAGTACAAGATTATGGTGCGGGAATCGAACCCAGCAACCATTACTCGTTCCTTTGCTTTCCAGACCCAAAATGTGTATTTTGGGCCCTATTTGAACTTGCAAGTTGAAGAATTGACTGGAAACCGTTGGTTATTGCCTTTTTGACAATATTAACTGTTTCTGGTAACTTCTTGTCACCAATTGGGCCTTCCTGGCCTCTGTTAGCTTATATTTTCAGAATCGAGTTAAACTTGCCGTAACTTCTTGCTTGGGCGAAATGATTCGTAAGGTTTCCACCTTGGGCCCGGCTGGGCCTGACTGAACTTGTAGTTAAACGAAATAATCTTGAGAAATGTACAAAAAATGCGCTGTTTGCGACCTATATTCAGACTTCGTTTGCTTTTATCCTTTCCTTGCACAGACCGGCCTTCTAGGGCCATTTTGATGTGAAATTAATTGATTCTGACCAAATTTTGCACAATCTTCAGAGCAAACAATAACACTCGCCAATGTTAACGTTTTCGGCCTGTGTCTGGCCTGATTTTGTTGATTTGTCACGGGAAATGGGTTCATTTCCCGTGACCCAAAGATTAGGTCAAATACACGTACGAAACTGGACATTTTATGGTGCATTTCTGATATTGGAAGATGGTCAACTACTAAATACTTATATTAATTGCCTTAACTAATGCCTACCTACCTGCTTAGGCTAACTAATTAAAGCCTACGTAATATTAATGTTAACTTAAAATTATCTGGTGTTTTAATGTGAAATCCCTATTAATTGTTTATTTGCAGGTTTGGGAATGAACTAATTAACTTAAAATAGAATCTAACTGGCTGACTATGAGTGAATTTCCGCAGGTGATTATTTTTCATCAGTTTATGCAAAAATGCAAAAACTCACTCACTCACTGTCTCAGCAGCCATTCTACGCAGTCCCTACTTACCGACCCACCGACCTAGCCGAATTAAATAACTAACTACTTTCCACATAACTACCTAAGAAGCTCGGGGAACCGTACCGAACCGCTATTCGGTCCGGCGCTGGCAACCCTGGCAGCCAGCCGAGTGATAGACGCGCAATCTACCACCCTTTCAGTTGAGCTTGTTTGAACTTGTGCAAAACTGGCATATAATTCAGAGGAATTTCGAAGATCACGAATTTGAGTAAAAGTTATATATTCTTGTAGGGCTTGAAAAACTGAACATTTTTTGTGCTTACAGCACCAAAAAATGTTAAGTATTAGTGAGAAAATCATAATTAAAGTTTGCTTCCACATATGCATAATTTGCACATATAATGTACTAATTGAACTGCACACGTGCTGGGTTGCTAAATTGCTTTCTTATATAGGCTAGCTTGAACTTGTTCTAACTGTAACCCGTGTAGCTCAATGGATGAGCACTGGACTGACTAATCCAGAGAATCTGAGTTCGAATCTCAGCACGGGTCTACTTCTTTTCTTTTAGGTTGGCTCATCTTTTGGCCTTTGACATGGGAAGTTAAATGATTACGGTAATGACCGTGAGCCCATGATAATTTTAGGCCAAAACCCTGAATACCTCTATCATAACTAGACCTAACTATACTGATCAGTTGTTTCCCAATTATTAAGAACTCCAGTTAATTAGTACAACAGGACTGCAAACGTTTTCTTACCTAGAACTAACTAAACTACCAGTCCGCTAATCGGATGTCTAACACACAAAACTAGACTTTTGGATTAATTTCGCAGTAATTTAAATCATTCTGTCATAGTCCTGATTCGGCTATTTCTGGATTCCATGAATGCGGCCCATCCATCCCCTAGTCGCAGGGCAACCTACACGGATGACCGGAAATCCAACAGATTGGGCAGACATAATTCGGGGTCCCCGTGACCCTAGGCTGCGAAACCTGCTCAAATCGCCGAAGGTACCCACATTTCTATGCCAATTTCATACGATTTTCACCCCAAAATTAGCACTTTCACAGCGATTACACATTCAACCAATAACTATTACTGAATTTTAACTTATCTAAGTTTTGGGTCCAAATTGCTAGTCAATTTGGCCCCCATTTCTTCCTGCCTAATATCTGAACATTTTACTCATTCATTCTGGCAGTCCCACTACCCTTATCAAACAAAGGGAGTTTACATGGTATGCCTTCACTCACACTCACAATCACACACTTTTGGTTCATAAGTCACTCTCTACAAAAGGGGCTAACCTTGGAACCTCCCACTCCAGGAGGGGTTTACCCAAGGAGCCACTTACGTAAATTTGGGGGGGTCTCATTCACACTACAAATTACTACAATATTTACACATACGATTATATGAACACAATACATCCTAACTGCTCCTTAGCAAGACCTACCTACTTATAGTATGCATATTTTTGCCCTAATTCTAAAGTAAATTTGATTTACATCTTCCAGTATTTTACTTTAAACTTTGGAACTTTATAAATTTTGTTAAAAGAAAATTTTTGTTGGATTTTTGAAACTTTGGCAGTTTAAGGAAAGCTGAACGAGTAAGAATTGCTTAGACAATTATTACTAAAAAACAGATTACAGACACATTTCCGCTAAGGACAGCTTCTGGTTAATTAAACTAACAGCGGGGAAGTCGGCCATTCCCCTCAGAATAACTTGATAATTAATAATTAGAAAATAGTTCTGAGTTTTAATTCCTACTGATTTTTTAGGTAAGCCGACCTACACAAGACAGGTCAACAATTCAGAAACACAGACAATGATGTTAACTTCAGTAGCGCCTATTTTGCGATTACGGCCGGCAATTCCTAATTGCCGGCTGTGGGGAGAAACAATCCTTAAATTAGCTCAGTTCTGAATATGAGGTCGTAACCAAGGGACCTCCTATCTCAACTCAGGGGTGGGTCCTCAATCAGAATCCCAATTCCGTTACAAACCCCAACAAGAATGATTACACACAAAAATGTTTTGGGCGTACGCCCCTACAGAAACTGAGGCCATTCAGGCCGTGGCTTGGTTGACAAACATTATTTTAAATTAATGCCCGAAGGCCACAAAAAGTGAATTTTTAGGCCAAGAGGGCCTTTGAAAAATCCCTAAAGATGCGTTCCTGGTGTGTAGTTTCTGGCCGAGCATCGAGCATAGTGCGCTCATTTGGGTGTTCGTCGTGTAAGCTCAGTTCATCCCTTCTGACCAGTGTGGGTCAGAAGGGGCCCCTAACTCTAGTCCTAACCGGGGAAAGCACGTCTTTTATTCCCGGCCAAAACGCTGGCACAACGGGAAGACGTGCTAATCATGGGGTGGGGGGAAACCGACCGCTCTCGGCCGAGACTTAGACGAACACTAAATGAAAATTCAAAATTTCCAGTGAGCTGACAGGAGTCTGACAGCTCACTGGTGTTTGCTTTTCTGGCGGAGTTTCTTTGATTTTATTGGAGCTTCCAGAACTTTCTGGAAGCTCCCTATCCTAATACATGTGCCAGACATGGGCTGGCGAGGCGGCTGGTCCGTTGGAGGGGAGATTAACGAGGGAAAGAAATTATGACCCTCCAACTGACCCCTTTTTGATGGATTTCCCAAGCTGAATTTTGGGAAACTTTGCAGACTTTTTGGTTACCACGTAAAGGTAACCAAAGGGGAAATTTCGGACTTTAGAATTTAAGTTACGAAAATTAAAAAACGAAGTTATACAAAATGAAGGCCTCTCGGGGCCGATTATGAGAAAATAAATATTAAGTGCCACTTTGGCCGTGTTATTTAGTAAATTTTATATGTATTATTTTCCGGGCGCTTCCTTGTCTCCAAGCCCCTTTCTTTCCTTTTGGGCGTGACCTTTCGGCCACAGACAAGGGAAGCCGCCCGTTAATCCTAGCAACAATTGTTCTTCCTCGCCAAGACTCTATGCATCACTGCAAAAGAAGCGGAAGGGCAATTGTTGCGTAAAAAATATGCATACTAACAACTACGTAATTTTCCACAAGATAAAAACTAAATATTATTATTCTACGTACTTAACTACCTAAGACTACTAATTTACCTTTCATTTTAATTATTTGGGAGGGAGTTAAGCCCCCTCCGATCGTATTACTATACTATAAGGTGTGTGTTAAGTCCTTCTCTGCTAGGCAAGTCTCTGCTGGGAGAGAGCCAACAGAGGCTCAAGGGAATGAATGAAAACATGAATGGGCGTAACCACACACAACTGTTATGCATTATTGTAAGGTCACCTAAGGCCAATAGTACAAAATTAAAATGTAACTAATCAAAACTTCTTTTACTTATACCTTTCGCAATATTGGGAGTTAGGTGACCGGGTTTGGAGTTTTGGAATCAGCAGAGAATTGCCTTTCAGATAAACCCAACTAGTATTTTGACAAAAATTTGACAAATTAACTAATGATCACCTAACTAATGCAAATTATGCCTAATTAACACCTAGGAACACCAATTAACATTATTCTATGCTACTAATGGACAAATTATGAGCTTATTTTGACCCATCTTCCAATATTTGCACTTGTGAACTGCGTAAAACGTTTTAAACTCGAAGTTTCTTGTTGGATTGTCGGTTATTCAACAATTTCTTTCTTTGGATTCGTTTTCCTCGATAATTTTCAGCTATTTTAATCAGTTTTTAATTGACTTCTTGGCAATGTGAGGCGTTATTCGTGGCCTGGGAAGAGTATCGACTCCTTCATCATACAGAAAAACCATGTTAGGGCCTATTACTGACCAGGGAAGGGTAACGACCCCTCCATTATTGACTGGTAGCCTACCGAAACTTCCTTAGACTACATTCCACTGAGGTTCCATTCCATTTTCGTGTCATTTGCGTGAGAGTAATGCTACTTCTAGTCTTATTCGTCCTACCTACACTAGAACCTATGTCCCTAATGATGAGTTTCTGGGGGGTTTCACACTGACTGGCAACTCTGGCAATTGCATGACAATTACATTATACAGTGCTTGGACGTTTCATAGTTCACATCAAGATTTCACAGGCACGCCACTCATCAAAAAAAATCGCAATCTACGACAAACTGAGCTTTTCTTGGTCATTTTTAGGTTTTATTTTGCCTTTTCCATTACATAACTTTATTTTCAAATCAAGTAGTTAATGTAAGCAAGAAAACTGCTTAATTGTAGAATTTTAGATCAAATAACGAGTAGTTATCAATTCTTAGTTAGCGTTACGTAAGCTTCAGTAATGTAATATATGTAAGTAAGTAGGCAGTAGTTAGGTTGATAATAGGCACTTGACCATCTTCCAACATCAGAAACTCACTTAAGGGGGGGGGCTACGAATTTCACTAAAAGTTCGATGTTGGAAAAGCTAGCTAGTCTTTTGCCACATAATAGTATTAGGTTTGGTGTAAAATAGTTTAAAGTTTGAAAGAATTCCATGCAGCATAGCGTCCTGTGGAGCCATCAGAAGTTGGTGTTGTCGGTCCAAAGCTCGACATGGCACGTACACAAACTTCGCGTCGCCCTGATCGCTATGGGCAAGGTACGGTATTCAAATTTTCCACAAATAGTTCTGACATATAGCGCTTTGAGATCGTGTAAAATAATCTCTAGACCATTGCCTACTTTTCTGTGCTATACCATCAAAGTGCGAAAAATTGGGTGTTGTAGGTCTATACGGGTGGAGGTTAACTAATTTCTAATGAGCTGTGGTTTACCAAATGAGCCAAATTTTGCTGCAATTAATACTCCAAGTATCTGTGTTAACTTTGGTATAAATGACGTGATTTCGTTAATCCCTGCGTTCGCAGTGCTGGATTATATTATCGATATTGCCGCTGTTATTTGGTGCCATTTCGAAGATTTGAGCCAATTACTCCAAAGTACTGTGGCAGAATCGGCTGAAACTTTGCACATTACAGGCCAGGGAGTGTACCAAGATGTGCCGAAACCTATGTCACCAAACCTCGCTCCAATGTTTAGAAACGCTAGATTGATTTCTCAAAGTATGGATGGCGATCGCTCCGAAAAGCTCTAAGACAGTTGTAAGCGCATACTGAACGAAGGAAGCGTCATATCGAAAAACGGATTTCATATTCGGATTCAGCAGGTCAAATAACCCCTATAACGACCTTTTCGGCAAAATTGGAGACAAAAAATTTTTTGACCCCATTTTTACTGCGCTTAGCTAGCTTTTCAGGCCTAAAAATAAGGGTTATTTCTTAACAAAAAGTTTGCTAGCACACTAACCAGAAAACCAAAACCCTTGAAACTCACAGACAGTTTGCCCCTATTAGAGCCGAATATTTGGTAAAAAGCTGGGGTAGGCTAGGGGCTGTCAATTTTATTAGATCGAAAACGGCGCACGGTCACTTTGCAACTTTTTGCCAAATTTCAAACTTTGAGCTGCTATAGCTGAAGAAGGAAGCAACGCTCGAAAGCTGGAATACTTTTCGTATTTAGCACTAGTAACACTTAACATTTATGGCTGAAAGTTTTAGAATTGGTCAAACCGTTAATCCATCAGAGTTGAAAAAACCTTTTTGAAAAATCCCATTTTTCGAACTAAAATTTGTACTTTGGCGTCCTGCCGAAAACGGTGTATATGAGATATATTGTTGCCCACCCTAAACTTTTTTAATTTGATATGTTGGCTAACGTTGGGGGGAAAAGTAGGTCTCTCCGACGATGTCGTGCCAACTCGTTCGTAGCCCCCCCTTAAAATGCCAAGTTTCGTTCATATTTGGGATTATCAGTTGGCCACGGGGAATAAGTCTACTTCCCGTGGCAAAACAGCTAAATTGGGCCAAAACCATGCCAGAAATACAAGTAATGTTCAATTATTTTGTCCGCTCTAAGGAACATGCGAAATTCTGTTAAAAATTGTTGGTATTAATCTAAAACGGCCCAGGCGGCCCGGTTCGTGCGAGAAACGGTAGAAGCAAGCGAATTTTCAAATAGGGCGCTAACAGTGAATTTTCATGCGTTCTCAGCATTGTTTCGCCCGATTGTAGATTCAATCAGGCTCAATTGAGTCCAATTAATAGAAACACAATGAATCATTTTACTCAAGCGAAGAATTACGTCAAGTTCAACCGAATTCAACAAGTTACAACCTAAAAATGGCCAAGAAGGCTCATTTGATGGTAAGAAATTACTAGAAACGGCTAACATTGTCAAAAAGCAGTAATCTACGGTTTTGAGTCATTTCGTCAATTCACAAGTTCAAATGGGGCCCAAAATGCACATTTTGGGCCTGGAAAGCAAAAGAACGAGTAATGGTGGCTGGGTTCGATTCCCGCACCATATCTTTGTACTAATGGGTTTTAACCCATTTGATTCAGGTGCGGAAAGAAGCCCTGTCCTGCCGAAATTTGCATCCGAGATTCCAGTACGGTGGACCCAGTTCAGAACTTTGATTCAGTCAGATTGTTGATATCAGTATTGTCCGGAGAAGGACCTAGTCAGTTGGAAAGCGATTATCAGTGAATTGTATCAGTCCGAGTCAGTCTAGCGAAGGTGCATTGGAAGCTGAATGATCTTGTAGAGTAGACCACGGCAGAGACAGCAACATACCAAACCTAATCAAGTTGGGGAATCCGATTATCCAATATCGAGAGAACTTTCGTTATCACCCAAGCCAAAAACAGCCTTAATCCATTTTCAAGTTGAAATGTCAATTTCCTGCATTCTAAAGTCCAAAACTGTCACCCCGGCCCCTTTGCTTTGATTCCTTTCCAGAAGACCAGAAGACCTTTGTTGTGTAACTGTATTAATCTAGATCAAATTAGGAATAAGTAAGGAAGGACCTCCCAACTGTTTCGACTTCCTCAAATTTCTGTCTCACATAGCATCCCTGAACTATGTGTCGGAGCGAAAGCGGTGACCGACTTTCAGGGGCTCACCCAAAGACCGTCCCTAGGTTAATATTTAGTTATTGTGATATTAGTTTGACAGTCCTGTTGTAAGGGGACGTATAAAGAGTGACAAAGCACAAGCATATAGGATAACACATAGCATGTATGGAACTTGAGTTGAGTAATCGGTAGAAAGAGTTAGCAGACTAGAAGGGTGTAAAAGGCGTTAAGAGTATCGACCTTGTCCCTATAACCTAACCCAAGTTTGTAATATTATTCCAAATTGGAATAACATTAATAATAGCCTAAAGGGAAATATCTGGCAACTCTGGTACAGTAATTATATCCTGTATTATATTATTGTATCCTGTATTATCTCTATATCTGCATTGTCTGAACTGTAGTTTCTTACGCTTTGAACGCACTCATTGTAATAATCACATTTGTACTGAATTCATTAAATAATCTGTGTGTGTTAGCTACTGAGTCTTATTATAAGCAAATAAAGGCGCGTTTGATTTCATTTCAGATTTCATATTCGGTGCGTTTACCGAACATAAACCAGTAGAGGCGCGTTTGCCTTTGAAATACGGTGCGTTTACCGCTCAGCCACTGATCACAGGAATTCGAGACAGAATCATCATAACTAAGTTTCCAAGTAATCTCGATCTCAAGGATCCAGTGCAGAAGTCATCCAAATCCAGTGCTGTCTACGAAAAGCAAGTGCTGACCCCGCTTGCTGTTCATTTGGAAATCAGGAGCTTCACACGAACTCACCGACGAAGACCCCAATCCAGGTTGGCCGCAGAGAATCTCTGATTTTGGAACACCACCTTTCAGAGATCTGGTGCTTAAGTCTGTTTCATTGCGAACAGACGTGCTGACCTTCCGTGTAATTGAAAGATTAGAACTTAGGGCCTTTTCGCGAATGGGTAGAGTAGAGTAGAGTAGAGTAGAGTAGAGTTAAAATTAACTCTTTTAACCCTTTTCATGAAGGCGCAGGGTTAAATTTAACTCTGTCCGTTTTTAACTCTTTTAACTCTGCAGGGTTAAAAATCAAAGAGTTAAAAGAGTTAAAACTGGCAGAGTTAAAATTAACTCTGTGCATTAGCGAAAAGAGTTAAAAGAGTTAAAACTGGTAGAGTTAAAATTAACTCTGTGCATTCGCGAAAAGAGTTAAAAGAGTTAAAACTGGTAGAGTTAAAGTTAACTCTCTGCATATGTGAAAAGAGTTAAAATATTAATATAATTTTTGCTTACGTAATGGCCAACTTTTCACCATTTGAGGTTTTAAAAAACTTCTTTACGTTTGGAAAATTTTAAATAAAATAAAACAGCAAAAGAAGATATTTACTAATATCATTAACAGACATTTATTACACCTTCAATCTGGCGTCATCCTGTACTAGGGTGATCGGGCGAATCCCTGTGTAACTTGCAGTTTCTAACCGATTTTGCTGAAATTTAGCATGGATCCATTTCAACGAATTATTGACCAATCTGCAGCAAAGTTTTATAGTTTAAACTTTAACAGGGTTAATCACATGGGTAAAACTGCAATTGAAGGGGAGCCAACCAAAGATTTTTTACGATTTCATGAAAAGTTGCATATTTTCAGAGTTCGCTGAAAAGTAATCTAAAGACAGTGTTTCGGTCTAGGTTTTCGTTGATTCTTTGGCCAGCTTGCAATTTAGCCTACAATAAAGTGCTAATGAATAGTTGAGCCGAAAAACAGGTGTTCGTTTGCTGAGACCACAACAGAGCTCAAAAAACCTCTGTGCATATTTTCAGCAAAATCGGATTCTCTTGCTTTTCCTAAAAAGTTGAACAATTTTGGCCAATTTCAACTAATGATACTAAAACAGATAGGTGCAGCAAAATTAAATAGAAAAATGTTTGTTTATTAATTCAGTAGAGATTTCAAATTTGAATTGAAATGGTTGCTCTTAGAATCACAGTTCGGATAACAATTGATCCTGTACTGCGTTTCTTATGAGCATAACCAGTTGCTTTGCATAACATTTATCTTGTAGATGTCCTTTCAAAAAGTCTAAAAATACAAATTTTTTAAAGTTTACAGTAGTTTTCATGGCAAAAGTAATCTGTAAAAGGTGCATTCAACTGTAATTTTTGCCTTTACTTTATATTTTTGTTGAAAACATCTAGCATTGGCAACATAGCAACTAGCACCCATGGCTTGTAGTTTTACAAATCCACCTTTTGAGAAAAAATTGAGCTTTCTGGTTAGTTGTAGTGTCCCGTTGATTCGGCTTTTCATGTTGTCAGGCGTAAATAATTCAGCAGAATGTTGGCAAATGCTTAAGTAATTTTGAAGCATTTTGAACCATCCAATGAAATTATGTGTTGCATTTTCATTGGCTGGATTATCTTGTCATTTTTAAGGCTTTATTACGCGCGCATAATGTGGCAATCACAATGTAAAGCATGGAAGATTTTAACTCGTTTAACCCGCGTGCTGAGACGCGGGTTAAAATTCAATGTAAAATGTCGTGAGCGAGTTAAAAGAGTTAAATTTAACCCATTCATGAAAAGGGTAGAGTTAAATTTAACTCTGCAGGTTTTTAACTCTACGTGTCATTCACGAAAAGAGTAGAGTTAAAAGAGTTAATTTTTAACTCTTTTCGCGAATGAGCGTAGAGTTAAAAATTTTAACTCTGCTTAAGGGGGGGGGGTCCATTTTTGGCCGATTTTTCGACCATCTCCGATTTCGTTCATTTTCACGTAATTTGTTCTTTGAGTGCCATATTTTAACGAGTTTTTGAAATTAAAGTCGGATCGTTTATGGTTGTTGAGTAATTTCGCCGCAAAGTTGGGGTCTCCATGTGTTAAACATAGGAAACAGAAAAAGTTGTGATTTTATTCTTGCGCCAAAAAAATCTCTCGATAAACAGTCATGAATCTGTATAATTTTGTATTCATGTTGAAGCTATGATCATGAACTGCGGTACCTTGGAAGTAGAATTTTGATTTAGGCCCCCAAAAATTTTTAAAAATTTTTTATGTAACGCAAACAGTAGAAAATCGTCAAATTTCAACGTTTCTTGTCAATGAAAAGTAGGGTCGTCAAAAAGAATTGTAAACTACTCTAATTCAGAGGCCTAAATGAAAAATCTAATTCCAAGGTTCCGTAGTATTTGAATAGGCGGTTCCAACGATACCAATTGTTTGGCTGTAACCCTCACCAGTTTCGAGATTTTTTTGGCGCAAGAATGTGCTGTTTTAGCAAAATTTATAAAATTTCGGTTTTTTTCGAAAATTTGGCTAAATTACGACAACAGTATGGTCCAAAACTTCCTCTTTTGTATTCCAACTTATGTATTCATGCATTGCGATCTATTTGCAGCATGAATTATTCTGATAGCTATGTCCAGTACTTCTCAGCGCGCCAATCGGGACCTCAGACCCCCGAATTTTACAAAACAGCGATTTTTCAAATTTTTCAAAATATGGCATATTATATATCAATCGAAAGCTCTCAGTGCAGGGATGAATTCTTCTCATAGAACCATGGCTCGGAAATGCTTCTATTTTAAGTTAACCGCTGTTAAATGTTTTATTACATCCGGAGAAACAGGGGCCTTGTTTCTCTGAAAAATCCTTTAAGGAAGCTTCTGATCGTGCTCATCGGGCTTGAAACTGTACGAAAATGTTTGTATTAATGGTTACTAAGTGTGTAAAAGAAAATAAACTAAAAATCTGAAGTTGATTTGCGAAAATTTGATTGAGTTTGCTGCAGCACTATGATTTTCTCTGATATTCAAATTGTAATCAATGAATGGCTCGTAACTTACGGAGAACTGAACGAAACAACTCAAAATTTAAACTTGACATGTACGACATATGTGGCTAGATTATGTGTGAAAATGAGCAAAATCCGTGATCTAAAAATTTTTCACGATGGACCCCCCCCTTAACTCGGCAAGTTAATTTTAACTCGTTTAACCCATTTGCGAAAAGGATCGAGTTAAATCTAACTCGTTTAACCCATTCGCGAAAAGGCCCTTAGAGCAGATCGTGTCTTGGATCTTGCTCCCTTCATTACACATGCCACGAAACTAATGTTGCTTTTCTAGAATATTTTTAACACATTTTAGAAGAAGTATAATTTTCCAGAATTTTTACAGACTCAAGTAAATTTTTTCGCGAGACATCGGTTAGATCATTCGATACCTCCATCAAATAGCTGGGGACAATTTTTTTGTTTATTGTGAAATCGCTCTTCGTTGTAGAGAAATAAGCTGAAATGTGTGCGTAACCTGTATTTTGCCTACTTTTTCCAAATTTGTCAAGCGATTGCATTAGCTAGAAAGCAGTAATCGGGACAACTAAAACACGACCCTTGGTATATTTGTGCAGAACACATCTATTAAGTAGCAGTCCTCTAGCTTGCATGACGAGTGCTCCACAATCTTTGAAACAAAATTGGTCGTGTTTTTGCAAAAACTACATTTTTTATGATAGCAGCCGACGGGATATGCGTTGGAAGACGATCAGGCGTCGGATAATTTACCGCTATGAGACCTTCAGATCGACGCCCTTAGTTTGATTTTACGACTTGCATAGTTCGAGAAATGATGATTATTTGATTTCTGCAAAAATGGCAAGTTTTCGACGCCAAAACCAGAAAATCGGCTATATCTCACGGTAGAGAAAAGCTAGAACGTTGCTTTAAAAAGCAAATATATGAAGCTCAACGAGATCTTTCGAATGAACATAGTCATAACTGTATAGCTGCTGCCAAACTTTCAGAAATTTGGAAAAACCGCCCTGACCGGAAATCTCGAATTTTTGAATCGGGATTGTGCGGAGGGTGTTAGAACGCTGAAAGAACTTATTTTGGAAAGTTTCGTCAAATTTCATCTTGATTTGCGCCGCCAACCAACAGTATGTGCCGAAAAGGAATCAACACCTTAAATTAAACTCGGTTCACGATGAAGTGCTTTGTCTCCTGTGCTTTGTGCTTTCGTCTACTGTGCTTGGTGCTTTATGCTTTGTGCTCGGGAGACAGTGCTTTGTGCTTTGTGCTCAGGAGAAAGTAAACAAATGATTCATGATGAGAAAGCACAATAGTATAATATTATTATTAGATTATTAATAATAATAATAATAATAATAATAATAATAATAATAATAATAATAATAATAATAACGATCATTAGTAATAATCAAAAATAATTATGATAAATTAGCTTAATTTAAATTTTTGCATGAAATCGTTATTTATTTACGATAGCCAATTCATGATATTTATTAAATACTCATGCTATCAAAATTAAGTTTCGTTCAAATAATAAGTTTTAATTCAACAAAACATTGGGAATATAGCAGTGCTCGTGTGACGTCCAGTTTCAGTTTTCGACAAATCAGCATAGAGAAAAGCTTGTTTTGATTGGAAAGCACTGAAAGTACAACTCAAAATGTTTGACATTATCAAACTTCCAAAAGCACACCAAAAGCACAAAAGCACAAAGCACAGAAAACCATCATGAACGGGGAAAGCACAAAGCACAAAGAATTGTGCTTTTCAAACCATCATGAACCGAGCAAGCACAAAGCACAAAGCACAAAGCAAAGCACAAAGCAGAAAAGCACAAAGCACAAAGCAGTCACCATCGTGAACCGGGCTTTACTTTTGAGACAACTTACTTTTAAAAACATATTACAAAACCAGCTCTTTACTGTATATTCGGTTAATTTTGTTCACACTAAAGCCATAGCATCATCAGCTTAGCTTTCTAGTTTGACATCAGTTGGCATAGCAACAATATACATGCTCTAGATTAAGACTTCTCCTATATTTTATTGACGATTTTAGTAAATAAACGCCGCTGCTAAATATGGAGGAATCAGAGAATTCGAAATGGCTGGAAGCATTTTCTGATCCTTTGGCTGGACTTTACACATTCTCAACATGCATGTCTCTGGCAGATCTTAACGCTGATGGGGACTATAAACTGGTAGTCGCAGACTTAGGAACTGGAATGTTCAGCATGAAACTCAAGGTAAAATCCATTACTTTCTTAATAAACGGCAACTCTAATGTAAAATGTTGAATTGTGAAAAAGCATTTTATTGCAAACGCTGTTGCACATTTTGGTGTAGAAAAATCTAACACTCAACTCCGCCATCATCCGTCATTCACCAACTATGCATTATTTAAGGTGGTGGTATCCTTTTGTGCAGTGCTTTTGGGGTGATTTTTTGAAACGCTATAACTTTCGCAATTTTTGGAGTTGGAAAGAGCTTTATGCATCGTTTTAAAGCTTATTATCTGTACATTCACATGAGCGTACAGAACTGGCAAAATTTGCAAAAAAATTGCAGAAATGTTCTGAGAAGCTGACATCTAACAGGATGAATATAGACCAAACTTTTTGAACATCGATTTCTCAAAACTGAAGAATCGGCCAAAAGTTCTTTTAGTGCCACGATATGAAGGACATATGGGCCGAGGGACGTTTTTTTGGATTTGCCTCAGCAGGTCTTAACGTTCGAGAAAATCGGCCAAACGCACAGTAACATGAAATTTCGCAACTTCGCATTGAGTTTTCTTGCTACTCAATATGTTTTAGCCCAAACCAAGAAAAACGTCCCTCCGCAGAAGTGCGAATTTCGATTCTGCCGAAAATCTCCGGAATCCGACGAGTAGTTTTTGAGAAATCGATGTTCGAAACAAAATAATCGCAGTTTTGCCAAAATGGTTTTTCGGCCAAATCTCTACCTGAAAGCAATAAAGTCCGGCTAATAGGCATTCATAAAATGTGCATTTGGACGATGTATCGATTGAGTATAACTAAGCCAGTTTTATCCTTAACATGTGGCAGTAATTTTGAAAAAACTGATTTCCTCGAAAATGGCCATTTTTTGACCCTAAAAACAGTTTTTTGCTTATACTGACTTAACCACTGGAGATAACTCAAAGGTTGTAAGAGCAAAAATGTTCATTTTCGAGTCCTCTTTCCAGCCATACCAACCAATCCCGTGTCTTGTATACCTACTAGGAGCTTAAGGCCAAAAACCGAAACTTTCTTATTTTTTGGCCTAAGAATACGGGACTGGTCCTAAAATGTTAAAGAGCACGGAAATAGGTTATTTCGAAAGTTTTAGCCCTTTGCGTAAAGGATTAATGCCGTAGGAGTCAAAAATACCCGAAAGAAAACCAGCACCTTAAACCAGGACGAACACCTGTAAAACACTCTACAATCATGTAATTGAATTTCCAAAGTTTTGCTTTTCCCGACCACTGATCACGACATGAAAAATAACTGTGCTTAACGCAAACAAATTAAGTTTGATTTAAACACTGTACAACAATTTCGTCCGTTTCTACGTGCTTCACCGTTGCTCCGTTTCTCGCTCTTCCGTTATATAGCTGCTGTTGACTCGCCATTTCTTCATTCCTTTTACTCCTTACTTAATCCGATCAGTTAGAGCACGAACCGGTTATTAAGATTCTGACACCATTGCCAAAACACGTACCATTTATTCGTGGCTGG
Source organism: Trissonchulus latispiculum (assembly GCA_030248195.1). Classification (NCBI taxonomy): domain Eukaryota; kingdom Metazoa; phylum Nematoda; class Enoplea; order Enoplida; family Ironidae; genus Trissonchulus; species Trissonchulus latispiculum. The sequence continues at coordinate 49,275 of JASAND010004253.1, read as the reverse complement.
TAGGTATACGTGGGCTTGGGGGGGAGTCTAGGAAGGTTTCAACCCACACGATCTGAGCTGTCCCCCAGATTTAGCATTTTTCAGTTTTTTGGCTTTTTGAAAAATAATCCGATTTTTCCTTTGCCCTTGGTCGCCGATTTACTCCGCCCTCTTTTAAAAAACTTGGCTTCCCGCACATGCCTGCAGGTAAGTTAAGCCCCTCCGGTGCCGATAGAATATTTTTTTCTGGTTAGGTTTGTGACGTCGGTGATGTAAATAAAGGTGGCAGCATAATTCTCGTCTGGCATAGTCAAATCCGCTTAAGATATTGTGATATTCCGTGCAATTTAGTGGCGCAGCCAGCTAGTTCGGAAGTCACGCCTGGTCATGCACAAGAACAAAAAACATTAACAAAACAGTAACAGAGAATTTCAAACAACGCATTTCAACTATTTTGGTTTTAACAAAGTGCTTCCGATTGAACCAAACACAGCACGTTGGAGATGTTTCGATTCGACTGACCTATTCTGCACTGCTCTCAATAAAGCCCGGTACATACTTGTCTCTATGTCTCTGTCTCTGAGTCTCTGTCTCTGAGTCTCTGTCCTTTTGTCTCTACACTGATAGAGACAAGACGTTCATACTTAAAAGGACAAAAAGACAGAGACTAGGTCATGTGACAACTAATTCAAATTCTATTGGCCACTGGGTTTAATCAAAAACGAGCAAAAAGTAGTTCAATCGAAAAATATGTTGCTATTGTTGTCCCATTAACAGCCGAAGTTCTATTATGTTGAAAATTGACTTTAAAATTAGTTATATATGTAGTTACTTTTAAATATCCAACTTAACAGACATATCACGTGTTAGAATCTGCTATTTTGATTGGCTGCCGCTTAAGGACAGGCAGAAAAGTTGAGCACTGTTCTACTTTGCTTAGAGACTCTTAGTCTTAAGGACAGCTTAGAGACAAAAGGACAAAAAGACAGAGACAGGTATGAACCGGCTAAAGACAGAGACATAGAGACAGAGACCTAGAGACAGAGACTCAGAGACAAGTATGAACCGGGCTTAACCTTGGACAACCACCGAATATAAATTTTATTGTACTCAATTTTAATATATAAGCTAATATTGCACAGTTTTGTTTCAGGTGTACAAAGGAACAGCGGTAATGTCAGAAAATACACTTATTGATTTGCCAACAGCCATTGTCAGCTTTTTCATGGACTCCACTGAACCAAAAGTTCCTGCAATCGGAGTCGCGTCTGGAAACGCTGTTTATTTTTACAAAAAACTTAAAGCCTTACTACAAGTTTAATCTTCCCGGTATAGATGTCAATATTGCAGAACGAGACATATGGAATTTAGTCAAAGAAGAGAAACTGGACCCACGATCTTTAACTGAAGCCCTGGAAGCTTTGAAAGCCTCTGTTCCGCTATCAGAAATGTCGGCCAGATCACAGAGGTAAGGATAAGGATCATCTGATTACTTCTATAAGGAAAAGGTTCGTAAAGTAAATCAGTGTAATTTTACCGTCTAAAGGAAGTCCATCTTTAAACTACCTCAAACCAGACAATAAGACCAAAAATTAAAATTACTGCTTACTAAAACAGATTTCTTAAACTGAATTCTAGGACAATAGGATAGAGTCTGGCAGTGTCGAGCGTTTCCAGCAAGGTAACTAAAGATACAGATACTACTGCAATGTGAATAGACCAAGTCTGAACCTAACGCCTTATGGTATATGGTCTGGTATCTTCACTTCTTCAGAGGCTTTCTAAACAATTTTCAAGACAACAGGAAAACTCTATGTCTGTATCTCTTGTTATTTCAATGTCTTGATTTTATAGATGCAAATGCTATTTTTTAGATTTCTTCTGTTGACGGATTTAGAAAAAGATTCTTTCCTGACCCTGTACTGGCAGAGAACCTTTGAAGTCTTCAACAGTAATAACTGTTTTTAACAACAATGAAGAAATCCTTACAAGAGGAAAAAAGTGTTGACTGTCTGGTTCTTGGTACAGAGAATAAAATGGTACTAAATAACTTGCTGCAGTGCAGCTTTTGCATAAGTCACACGCAAAATCATAACTCAGACACTCAGTTAGCATGTTTAATAATTCTTAACAAAGCCATATTACCTTTCTTGTCAGAAAATGTTAATGAATATAGAATGAATTGACAAACATTGTTTTGTTGTGTAAATTTTAGATTTACATCCTTGACTCAGAAGCATTTACAATTTTGACAGAAGCTGAATTGCCCGTGATTCCGGCGTTCATATCTACCGCTGGTCTGTACGATGTAGATTTTCGACTAATTGTCTGCTGCAGAGATTCAAACATTTATATAGTTAAAAGAGGTACCACTAAGGTAACCAGACCGGCCATCACTGTGGGACAGCAAGTCGCGGAATGAGTCGTCAAAGCAAAACAATTATTGTTGCTTGCACGGATTGCACTTCGCTGCTATGCTCTAAAGGTATATATTGGGCTAATGTTGCTGCTGTAAGGTCCGTTAACATTCCAGCTTACAGTTTGCTTTACTGTACGCAATTGAAACGCTCAGATAGCAATTTGTACTGTACACATATCGCACAACCTTAGGTACATACAAGTGGTACAACGCATTTTCTCCTGGTTTCTAGCCCGTTTTTGTCACAATTTCACGAATCACGAATCACTTTCTTTAAATTTAGTTCGATCATTATTAAGATTAAAAGTAACAAAATTACAAAAATTTTGTATCCAGTCATTCTCACTTTCCCAAAGCCTTCAAAATTTGACTTAATTGTCAAGACAACATTGTGGAGTCGGTTAATCGGAGCTCCTACATGATGTGATCTTTGAATGTACTCAGAGCCGTTTGGGAACTATTTTTAATTAGTTACATTTTTAAGTGTTTCAGGGTAAACAGCAATGGAGTCTAACAATGCCTGGCAAGATAACCGCCATTGAAACTCTGGAATACGCCCCGAAAAATTATCAAGCAGCCGTTGTTGGTTTGGACACGGCAGAAATTCATATTTACAAAGACATGTTTCTTATCAATCAAATTAAAACTGAGGGGATCCCGATTGCGATCAAGTTCGGTCGATTTGGAAGAGAAGAAGGCGCCCTAGTCTATGTCACCAGAACTGGTGGTTTAACAGTAAAACTTCTGAAGAGGACGGCGAAATTCCAAGAAAGGGCAATGACACCAGGACCACCATCCAGTCAAAACCAAAAGCTACAGGTTCCAAAGAAAACAAAAGTATTTGTGGATCAAACTATTCGGGAAAGAGAAGAAGGCGTAAAAATGCATAAAATATTTCAACGAGACCTATTCATGTTACGCCTTGAAGCGGCCAAAACCTACTCAAGAACCCTGGAAACTCACCTCAACCCTGTGTCAACATCGGGCGAAGATTCAGTCAAGCTTAGCGCAGAGCTACAAGGATTTGGTCCAAAGTTCCAGCTGAAAATAACCCTTCAATGTTTATCTCAAAAGGCCGCAATGGATCTGTTCTTGGGGTTTCGTTATAATCCGAAGATATATGAAATCTCTCCAGCTTACATTCCTGTACCTTTTCTTGTCCCAGGAGCGTCATATCCTTTTAATACAACAATCAAGTGCATTACTGACAAAGGCTTAGCCGAAGATGTAAAGGTTTCTCTTGTTAAAGACGACAGCCCGGTACCATTAGTTACAGCACATATTACCATGCCCGTAAGCGATGTCTCACTGGTTGACTAAGAGCGAATTCCAATCAGAAATATATATACTTGAAAAGAACAGAAAACAAACTCAACTGTGCACAAGCTTAGCTTACTATATGCGAAGTGACGAAGAATAGAACACTTGCTGAACAGTTTGCGAAATTTCATAGTAGTCTCACCGATTCCTTGCTTACTCATTACAATATCATAAGATTTTCTTGCCGCTATCTTGATAAATTTAAACTTATGTCTAGATAATAGCTAGAGGACATCATATATTATATGTGAAATAATTCATTAATATATAAAACGTACCATCATTCTTCCGTTTCCTTTTATTATCGTTTGGCTTTCCCATAACTGTGACAAATGATCGATGAAGAATTTAATAAACTAAAATAAGTAGAAAAATAATATAAATTAACATTGAGATGTTAAAAGTGTACATATATAAACATTTAGACAGAAACAGTACATACATACAGTCTATATGAGTAAGTGCATGCGACCGTAACCAGACCATATCCACACACTGCGCGGCTCATCAGTGGTTCAGTGTGGGACACAGTTTTTTAGAAATGTTTTAAGATAAACATAAAATAAATGAAAAGGGTTTCGCCGCTGGTCGCCTCAGGAGGTGAAGTTAAACATTAAAGATAGTGCTAAACGTATATTTCTATCCAATTTGAGTTGTAAGCTGTAACCATCCGTCTAAAGGGGTGAAACTGAATTGTAGTGTTTTGGAAAGTTTTTCTACTGTTTTTAGGAAAAAGTGTCTTAGATTTCGGCTACTATATTGTTTATTCCTAAGTGTTTTTACTAATTGTGCGCTTTGTACAATGAAGTCTGTTTCGTAATAGCTCAACTTAGAAATTCTACTTAGTTCGTTGGCATATACCTTGTAACAAGTTAGTTGAGAGAAATTTCCGTCTATATATTTTCGGGTAATTAATTGCTTTAAAATGGAAATCGTCTTTTTTTATAAATTCTATGAGTAAACTTATCATTGAATACTTTAAATCTTAAGTCTAACACTTCCGCTACATAGGGTCACTCATTCACTAAATTTAATTCTAATCCTGGGGATATATATTTTTATGTTCTGTTTTGATTATTCCGTTGTCATTAACAGTTGTTATGTCATCTATATATCTAAATATATATTGTAAAAGTTCCAATTTTTCTGTGTCTATTTTTTGGGTAAGTGTTTTAATGTACTTAATCTCATACCAAAACAAAACTAAGTTAGCCATGAAAGGTCCGCAGCTAGTGCCCATAGGTATACCAGTTTTTTGTCTAAAAACTTTATTTCCCATTTTGAAAAACGTGCTAGAAATTAACCAGTTAACCAGTTTGCAAAAGTTTTCGCAATTTAATGCAAATTTAGAATTAGTGTTATTTACAAAATGGGCTGACTTTTCCAACATAATAACCTTGCGATTAGAAGATCCAAATGCCAATTTAGCTGCACCTTCCACTGCTTCCATGATATGAGTGTGTCTTAGGTTTGTTAACTGTGTGAAATCGTAGGTGTATACGTTTCTAGCCGCGTTCTTATCTGATATTTGTTTTAACCTGTCTAATATGGGTTGGTTATTATCTATAATCCCAATAAGGAGAACATCCACCGTTAAACTTAGCTATGACTTCACTGTATTTTTTGAGTCTTTTAAGTATAACCTTGAAAACCTGGCCTATCCTAATAGACACTTGATTAATAACTGCCTTAGTGCTAGATATAAAAGATCTAAATTTGACTGGGTTTTTGTGAAATTTAGGAATAAGTTGTATATAGGGTAAGTTAAGATCTTTATTATCTACTGGAAAACCAAATTGCTGTGACTATTGCTTTAAGTTATCAATTATTTTATATAGTCAGACATGGTATTAAAAAACTATTTTTCAACTTAAGCCTCTAACTGTCGCAAATGTTGGTCAATCTAAAAGTCTTTTGCATGCAGGTTCCCGACACTGTCCTCTATCGATGCATGCATAAAAATACTTTCTAATGTAACAAGCTGTCAGATTAATAAAAAATTAGGTGTTTTTCTTACCCGAAAAAATGGTAAGAAAAATGGGTTGGGACTTGGGGTATAAAAAATCACCCCAAAATATTGGCACTGGAATGTATTTGATGCTTCTTGATGAAAGAGGGCATCAAATTTAGTATATTTAGCCACAAAAAGCAAAGTTGTAATGAATTAGTAACGATTGTTATCAATTTGAAAAGTTCAAAAATTGTGCAATATCAACAATCAGGTTTCATAAGCAAACTGGCCAGGAAAATATATAATCAGAAACTAATTTAAAAAGTTATATGGGTAAATCGATGCTTTTTAAGCGTTTTAAACGCATAAAAACCTGCAAATTCCTCCAGAAGGAATTATTTTGTAGGTTTCGGACTCTTTTTACCTGAACAGAGATGAAATTTTGGGGATAAGAAAAAATGGCTAGATCTTAGAGCCCATAGCAGCAGAGAGATATGCACTGGCTTGCACCAATGAAGAATAACTGAAGAATAACCTAACCTTGAGGTTAAGTCAGGGTTAAGTCGTTATTCTCCAGTTATTTCGTTGCACCAATCAGGGTTAACTTTCTCCAGCTAACCTCGAGTATAACTTATTCCCCAACTGCCAAAAATTTAACCCTCAGTTTGATAAGGGTTAACTGAAGAATAAGAGGTAGACATCGGTTCTAAAGTTTAATAGTCAGGTAAAGTGGAACAAATCTTGCTAAACGGAACTCAATAAAGCTACAATTAATAATCTGGCTGTAATTCAAAGACATTAAAAACATTGAATATTCAGCAAAAGTATTCTGGTAATGGTTGCTGCAAATATAGTGCCAAATCCTAGTTAGTAAGTAAGTAAGTTGGTTTCATCCGAAATGACCATTTCTATCCCACAAAGTATATGCAATTGGATAACAGTGTCCAGTCCAGCTTCTTAGGTATATTTACTAGTAAACTCGCGGTTATCTTTATTCTTCAACTATTCTTTAGTTAAGTTGGAGGTTAACTTTATCCCTGAGCCTAATCTTTAGTTATACTCAAGGTTAACTCTATTCCTCAACTATTCTGATTGGTTAACAGGAAGGCGGTGCTTTTGCCTATTGGGCAGTTTCAACATAAACTGTTAACATCAAGAATAGGCTTATTCCTGAGCTCAAGCTCAGGGTTAGTTATTCTCCAACTTAGTTGGAGTATTGCAACGGAATAAAATTTATGCCTGAGCTTGAGCTCAGGTGGAGAATAGTTAACTCCGAGTTAACTCAGGAATAGCTTAGTTCGGAGCTAAGTTATTCCGATTTGGTGCAAGCGGCCATGGTGTCTTGCCTATTGATACTTTGTGTCAATACAAGCCCGCACGCAAACAGGCGTCTCTATATATGCTATCAAGATAAGCTTAGAAATTTCGATATATATGACCCTTAGATTTTGACAGTGATTTTGGGGGGGTCAACTTTGAATACATGCTGTAAACTTTCCACAGGGCCTAGGGGTCTCATATTTATACGGCCTCTTGCACCTAATCGGAATAACTTAGTTCCGAACTATATCCTGAGTTAACTCGGAGTTAACTATTCTCCACCTGAGCTCAAGCTCAGGCGTACATTTTTTCCGTTGCAATACTCCAACTAAGTTGGAGAAGAACTAACCCTGAACTTGAGCTCAGGAGTAAGGCTATTCTTGATATTAGCAGTTGTTTGTGTTGAGACTGCCTAATAGAAAAAAGCACCGCCTTGTTGCCAACCAATCAGAATAGTTGAGGAATATAGTTAACCTTCAGCATAACTGAAGACTAGGCTCAGGGATAAAGTTAACCTCCAACTTAACTGGAGAATAGCTGAAGGATAAAGATAACCCCGAACCAGCAAATATAAGAGACTGTTGTGCACTGCACCGTTGTCTAATTGTATATTTTTTGTGGGATAATAATTGTCATTTCGGATGAAACCAACTTACTCCGAACAATGATTTGGCAGTATAATTGCAGAAACCATAACTCGAATACTTTTTTCGAGTAAGATTTTCAATGTTCTTATTATCATTTAAAATACCGCCAGATAATTAATTTTAGCTTTGCTGACTTTCGTTCAGCAAACTTTGTTCTACAAAATTGACTTTCAGGCGTTAGCAGCGTTGTCCACCCCTTATTCTTCGTTAACCCTTATCAAACTGAGGGTTAAGTTGGGTTAAGCATAGGTGGCAACACCAATCTAGGTATGCCTAGCGAGATTCCCGAACAGAGAGAGAGGTTTAAGTTTTTGCCAGTTGCGGACTAAGTTACACTCGAGGTTAACTGGAGAATTAGTTAACCATGATTGGTGCTACGAAATAGCTGGAGAATAACGACTTAACCCTGAGTTAACCTCAAGGTTAGGTTATTCTTCAGTTATTCTTCATTGGTGCAAGCCAGTGATAGTGTGTGCACGCATAGAGTGCCGCTATATCACCACACATTAGCTGACCTCATAGGGCCTACTTGACCTCCAGGACGGGCATCGTTTCTTAAACCAGTACTTGGGGGTGTTTTTTATCCCATGCCTGACGATAAGAGTGTGACAGCAGGCAAGCTCTCTGTTATCAGCTCTAGGTACATGCTCTGTTCGCGAACGGCTGACCCCCCCAGACACAAATGTGTATGTTCACTTCAAAGAAATTTGCAAGCTATTTTTACGTGAGGTGGAAAACACTACTACTCAGTTGGTTCAAAGTGCGCCTGTTGCGAGCTTTAGAACGCAAAGATAGCGCACAAATTTCTTTGAAGTGAGCATTTGTGGTGGGGTCAGCCGTTAGCGAACAGAGCATGTACCTCGAGCTCATAACAGGCAGCTTGCCTGCTGTCGCACTCTTATATATTATGTGCTCTTAATAATAGCTAATTTCCTTATTCGAGCATACAGGTCATGCTAAAATATATACCGGCCCCCTTGCATGTTAGCGATAACCCTCGGAGCTTTTCAAGAACTGAAAGTTAATCGTGTGAATTCAATCTTTATCCTCTTCATGAAAGTATATTGAAGACGGAAAGTCAATCTTTAGTAGGTTTAAACGAGTTATTACAATTGAGTTTAGCCCTAGTCTACATTACTCTTTCTTGAAAGGAATTCTAAGCTTAGCTGTAGCAAGAGTACATAATACCAAGAGTACATAATATATAAGAGTGTGACAGCAGGCAAGCTCTCCGTTATCAGCTTAAGGTACATGCTCTGCACGCTAACGGCTGACCCCATACACAAACGTGTATGCTCACTTCAAAGAAATTCGCACGCTATCTTTGCGTTATAAAGCTCGAAGCAGACACAAATTGGACGCACGCAGGCGTTGTGTTTTCGAACTTTAACACGTAAAGATACGGCGAGTGAACGTACAGAAACGTGTACGGGGTACACATTTGTGGGGGGGGGGGTCACTAGGTACACGTTTGTGTACGGGGTCAGCCGTTAGCGTGCAGAGCATGTACCTTGAGCTGATAACAGAGAGCCTGCCAGCTGTCACACTCTTATCTATTATGTACTCTTGATAATACATAAGAGTGTGACAGCAGGCAAGCTCTCTGTTATCAGCTGTAGGTACATGCTATGTAAGCTAACGGCTGACCCCCCCCACAAACGTGTATGTGCTCTTCAAAGAAATTCGCACGCTATCTTTACGTGTTAATGTTCGAAAACACAACTACTCAGTTGGTTCAATGTGCGTCTGCTTCGAACATTAACACATAAAGATAGCGTGCGAATTTCTTTGAAGAGCACATACACGTTTGTGGGGGGGGGTCAGCCGTTAGCGAACATAGCATGTACCTACAGCTGATAACAGAGAGCTTGCCTGCTGTCACACTCTTATATATTATGTACTCTTGGCTGTAGTGCCATTCTGCCAATCTAATTAGAAAAAACAAATTAATTTATTCAATAAAATAGAAAGGCAAACATTAACAGAAACAACAGTAGGTGAGAATAGCTAGTTATTATAATCAAATAAATTAATATGATAGTATTACAATTACATCTACTTACATTATTATACTAAAATCAATCTTTCATGCTTATTGTAGAAATACAGAACAGTGCTAAATACAGAACAGAACAGAAAGGTAATGTATACTTGTCTACAGTTTCAAAAACCAACAGAAAAATAAAAGGTCACAAAGTTTTAACAATGAATCAAATGTTTAGTCTTAGAAAGCTCTCCAATACCAACTCACAATTAAAATAATTATCCATTATTACAAGAGCCAGTCACAAAATGAATGTAAACAAATAAAACGGCAGACACCGGCAAAAATAAGTTCTAAAACAATTCAGAAAGGCTCTACACATTTGACGCAGCCTGTAATATGGGTACACTACAATGCTGACTCAGTAAGGTGCTAGCCAAGGCCACGCCGAAGCCAGTACCCCGTTCACCTACAAATGCTGGATGAGCCAGATCAACATGAACCCAGTTGATTTCTGGATCAAAATTCAGCTGAGCAAAGACGAACAGAGCGGCAATTGAGCTGGACGCAGAGGAATGAGACACTAAAGCATTTTTCATATCAGCAATAGCACTGGTAAGATCAGGAAAATGCAGCTCCGGACAGAATACCAAAGGCTGCACCAGTTCACCGCAAGCTTGACCCGCAGCAACAGCACGTCGTTCCCAGTCATCACTGCAAGATTAAAATGCAATATTGTTTATTACTTAATAAAATTGGACTTTTTAGCAAAATTGGATTACAGCAGTATAATTGCAATTTCCACATTTTTATACATTGTTTGAACATACAAAACATCCATACTCCGCAATAATATAAAACCAAACTTTAATTTTTAATAGCAATTTTCACAAAATTTTTAGTTCCTTTTCCAATCTCGCATAGACTCCCATTCCACGCTGCGGTAAAACTTTCTGGAGACAGAGTGTGTCGCTTCGATCGGACCCGAAGACTCCGGTCCATCCAAGCATTTTTCTAAATTTCTACGTAGACCTCAGAAGGAATCCGTACGCGTTCATGCAACTTTCTTTCTACGTCAAATCATGGAAGCCATACTTGCTACTAAAAAGGCAAGCAGCATCTAAAAGCCTTTATTTTTCACAAACGCAAATCAAAGTAGCTTAGTTAAATCAAAGGCGAAGTTGGAGCTAACCTATTGGTCACAACAGCAGCGTGATGATCTCCTGTGGCAATCCGTTGCGCACCGGTCAAGGTAGCCATGTCAATGATTACAGAGGCATTGAGCACACTACGAGCATAATACACACCGTCGCCCAAAACAAGTCTACCCTCCGCATCTAAAATAGTACCACACAAATAAACTAGAGTACTGCTTTTATTTTGCACTAACAAAATAAAATTTTACTAAAACGAAACTATATGAAAAGGCGTAGTTCCAAAAACTCAGAATTCAGACGACAAAAGATTAAAGCAAAAACGAACAGAACAACACAAATTAATGAATTATCTGGGTTTTCTTTAGTGGGGAGGCCCCCCACTCGACCCCTTCCCCACTTCTTTGGGCTTCCCCCGCTCACTATAAGATGTCCAGAAAATGCAAAATGTTAAGGATTTTTGGTCAAAATTTTCAAAAGGTTTCCGGGATTTGGCTAAAAATCGTCTGTCTTGGTACTCAAACTTAAATTTTTTAGCATAGTTATAACTATATGTAGAAAACAGGCTATTTAAAATAAAAAATAAAAAATCTTTGCTCCATTTTGGCAATTTTAAACCACTTTGGATTCCCCCACTTAGCCACCCCGCTTTTTCGCCTAGAAAATGCCCAGGTCCCTATGCTATGGACACAGCCAGAGTTGAAAAAAATCAGAACTGCGCTGTCCGCAAAAAAATCAAGGCTGTGCCGGAGTTTTTCAAAAATCGTCTAATTTGGGGCTAAAAACCTAATTTATGAGCACTTTTAAGCTTTGTAGCAGTTTATGTAGAAAACACACAATTTTTACCGTACTTTGTAGCATTTTATCTATTTTATTATCCCCACTTTTTTCGCCTAGAGAAAACCCAAAATTGAATGGATGAATTTGAAAATACCGGTATTGTTAATCTCAACAGTCTTGCCAGACAGCATTGTTATGACATCATCAGGCCTGTTGGCCTTACGACCAATCATGTTCTCAGCAATACACAGAACGGCATGCAGGTTCTGTCGAATCCCAGCCCTGACCAAGGACTCAAAGGCGTACAGTACAGCAGCGGCGCCTCCACAGTCAGCTTTCATACCTATATACAAATATATAATTTGGTATTGATACTGAGACTGAGTGTGATCTGATACTGGAGACCAAAGCAAGTATAACTCAAAATCGAACAGCACTAAAGTAAACTAGAAACAGGAAACTTTGCAATTACTGGCATATACAGTATTCCTGAGAGGTGGGTTAGGGGGATCCCCTTCCCAACGATTTTGATTCGATTTACTCACCAATGCTTGATGTTTTACCGCGACTTTCGGCCGAGCTACAACATTAGCTAAGCGATGCTGAAAAAGGTCATACTTTGAAATGTTCTCAATTTTGGCTTAAAACGGCTTTAAAATAATGTAAAAGCACAAAACTATAAGAACAAGCCGTGTCTGGACGAAACTATAATTCATTAGCCAAGAAACGCAGCCACTCTGCTGTGTTACAAAACTAAAACACCCAAACTCAGAAGTGAGCAGTGACAGATCTAATGGCAACAGACGTCTATGAACGTATATACGTACCCAACATTGCAGTCTTTCCTTTGATCTGCATTCCACCGGTATCAAACACAATCCCTTTTCCTACAAGGGCTATGGTTTCAGTGGCCTCCGGTGGCTGATAGCTAAGGCAGACCATGGCAGGCGGATGTTCACTTGCCTTTCCAACATTATAGATCCCACCAAACCCTTGCTCCAGCAGATCATCACCAACTATCACGTTGGCAGTGACAGGCAACTGGCTGGCAACCGTCTGCGCTTCTGCCGCCAATGCTGAGGCGGTCATTATGTTGGGCGGAGTATCCACAATTCTGGCGGCTTTGCGGATCCCTGCGGACAGAGCAGTCAGCCAGTTGGCATCATCTTCGCCAACTGTAGGACTTCCGGACTCTGCTGAATCAGTCTGAACTAGTTCAACAGAGATACCATTCACTAGATCCTTTTTGCTGGTTTTCAAACTGTACAGACTAAAGGAACGAGCCACAGCAGCGACCAGGCTTACAAAGCTCTTATAGTCAGCCACCAAAACAATCGATATACCCTTTACGGATGGGGCTGAGCCCAATGATAATGCCTTTAAAGACTTAGCCAATGACGCAGCACCAGACAATGAATTGTGACGAGACAGACGATGGGGTAGTGACAAAAGATAGGCCTGATTGAGAAAGAGTGGAACAGTGGTAACGCTGGCCGAATAGGCAAGCGTAGAAGTGCCGCCCTCCGGCTTAGGATCCTGTTTCAGGGAGCTGACTTGACCTAAAGCGCACTGAAACACCTCCTTAGACACCAGGCCGGCAAACTTGTCCTGTAGTGTTTCGTAGGTGACAGTGCTCAGATGCTGAGGCTGACCAATGATTACCAGCTGATGATCAGGCAATTTGATATCAGCATTGAGCGAGGAATGAACCACATAGCCAGTCTCGGATGCCACAGCCATTGCTAAACAGCGTTTACCTGAAACAACAACCAAAACTTAAGACAACGTAGTGTAGAGTTAGAGTATATATAGTCTGGCTTTAAGGAAAACTCCAATTACAGTTTATTTGCAAGACACTTGGGATTCACTACCCCACAAATCTATAGACTCTAGCTAGACCAGAAAAAATTAGGACACGTTGCAACATCATTCACCGTACCGTCCTTGGCTTATTTGAACTGAAGGGAGGGACTGGGCCTCCTCATTCGGCTACCTCCCACCTTCACGAAAAAGCCCCACTAATTCCGACCCACCTCCACCCACAAATATAGGAAATGCCAAATTTTACCATTTCTAGCTAAAACTATTGAAAACTCGCCAGATTTTCAACAAATTCTTGCTCTGTTAGCTCATAGTCGTCTAAAATATTCCCAGGTTTGACAGCCTTTATACATAACAACGCAAAAATTCGGGATTTCCCCAAAGAACCCCCTCCCCATTTTGAATCGGCCATACACCGACGGGGACTCCTCATGAAGTCCAAATCTCCTAAGAATAAGCCAGCTGTCCACCACCGTATCTTTAGGATTTTAAACGGTTTGTATGACCTTGATCAATTTGGTATTTCTGGGACTTGAAGTAGTGCTAAGAAATTATTAATGGTCGAGCATGTGGACTTTCTGACCCTTACTATAAACTACGATATTTTCGATAACTTCTGGCGATTTGTGCAACCCATATAAGCATGCTAACGCAAGACTGAAAAATTTAGGAAAAATCATTGTTGTATTAAGACGAAGTTGAAATTCAGCAGATGTGGTAAAACTTCGTCAGCTGTAAAATAACTACATATAACAGTGATGAGGATTAGCGAACCGAGCCGAGCCGAGCCGGAGAGTTGAAACTCCGAGCAGAGCCGACCCCAACGAAAATTGTAATTTGACCGAATAGCATTATCATCCGAACATGGTAAAATAGCCTACAACTTCAGTGAAGTCTACTTTCAGCTTTCAATTTTACAGCTTAATTTATCTATTTTCTTGCTTTCTTCCAAGCCAACTTTTTTAAATGTTACGCTGCTTTTAAGAACACAAATTGATACGCTGTTTTCAGGAAATTTACGTAACTAAAACGATATGGAAATAAACAAAATTTGGTGCACTCGGACGAATTTTAAATTTCAAGCTTGGTGAGCCGAGCCGACCTACTTTCGCAATATTCCCGAGCCGAGCCGACCTACTTTCGCAATATTCCCGAGCCGAGCGGGGTTGACCTCATTTTCTCTCGAGCCGAGCCCAGCTCCGAAACGACCGGCTCGTCGTCATCGCTAACATGAGATCCTATCTTAAGGCGCTGGTAACCTTTTGTGCAGTGCCTTTGTGGTCATTTTTTTGAAACGATGTAACTTTCGCAATTTTTGGAGTTGGAAAAAGCTTTATAATTTTAAAAAGTGTTTTAAAGCTTATAATCTACACATTCACATGAGCTTACGAAACTAGCAAAATTAGATAAAAATCAGCAAAAATTTCTGACATACTGACATCTGACAAGCTGAATATAGACCATAAGTTTTTGAACATCGATTTCTCGAAACTGTAGAATCAGCCGAAATTTCTTCTTGTGTCACGATTTGAAGGATATGTGGGCCGAGCGAAATGTGCTGCGACACGAAATTTCTCAAATTTGTATTCAGTTTTTTTCGCAACTGGAGATGTTTTAGCTCAAACCAAGAAAAATGTCCCTCCGCGATAGGGCGAACTTTCATCTTGCCAAAAATCACGCGAATCCATTGGCTAGTTTTTGAGAAATCGACGATCAAAACAAAACAATCGTAGTTTTGCCAAAATGGTCTTTCCGACAAATCTCTAGCTTAAAGCAACAAATACGAGCTAATAGGCATTGATAAAATGTGCAATTAGACCACGTATCGATTGAGTATAAAGAAGACTGCATTGTCTGTAAGATTTGGCGTAATTTTGTTGATTTCCTCGAAAAACCTGTCCTTATAAACTGATTTCCTCGAAAATGGCCATTTTTTGACCCAAAGTCGAATTTGGCTTATACTGACTTAGCCACTAGACACAGCTCAAAGGTTGTAAAAGCAAAAATGTTCATTTTGGTGCCCTCTTTCCAACCAATACGGTGTACCCACCGACTACGCACTGAGAGAATAATGACAAAAAGTTTCTTATCTTTTCACCTAAAAATGCGGGACTGGTCCCAGAATGTTAAATAGCACCAAAATAAAAATTTTTTGAAAGTTTCAGCCATTTGCATAATGAATTAGAGCCTGTAAGGTCAAATTTACACAAAGCGATACCAGCACCTTAAATAACATCAGTAAGGGTTCTGAAGTAGAAAAATTTTTCTAATAAACTATCCTCCAAAATTAACTCAAAATATTTTATGCCCTTAAAATTTCTGAAGGTTCTCCGCAGCAAATGTTCTTGTGCTGAAACGACCTAAGCTAAAATTCAGCAAAAACAAGTGTGGAGATGTACTGGCCTGAGGCAGGACAACTGCAATAAGGGCGCCTCGATACATCCACATCCCTACTTTTAGACAAAACTGCGGATCGAAGATGGCTACGTCCAGTGGAAGGCGCACCGGAAGCTACGTGGTCCGTGGAGGGGAATCGGATGTTTCCCCCGCCAATCAGCCATCACCTACCAGCACCGATGTGGACTCCGGGCTTCAGAACTGGAGAAGACCTGGAGTGGTGTTTTTGGCAGCCGGTCGGGCTCCTATCCCAGCCCAGCCCGATCGGCGTGTGCCTGTGGCTGGGTACCGCGATGGAGTGACTAACATTATCCTTCTCAGATCTGGGGACGTCCACCCGAACCCGGGTCCGGGTCCTGTGACAACCGCCCGCAGGCCCACCTACCCCTGCTCAGTCTGCCAGAGCAACGTCTCGTGGCAAGCCGTTTCTATCCAGTGTATTTCCTGCGACCTCTGGGTCCACCTACGATGCAGCAGGCTAACGAGAGCTCAAGTCAACAAGCTCCCGGCTGCCGCCAGTGGAAGGGTGGACTGGAAGTGCCCATCTTGCCAGCCACCCACGACCAACCTGCCCTCCCATCCTACAGTTGCGCCCGGTGCGCCCTCGTCTAGATCTATTCCATCCCTCCAGTCAGTACGGCCCAATCGCAGCGTTCTGAGGCCGAACAAATCTGGCGAAATTCGAATCCTACAGTGGAACGCCGACGGGGTAGGTCCCAAAATTGCCGAAGTCAGACGTTGCCTTTCTGAACTAGACGTTGACCTTGCTGTCGTGCAGGAAACAAAGCTGTCCGACGGGAAGAACCTGCACTGTCCTGGATACAGTGTGCTCCGGCTGGACCGCTTGCGTGGCCGTCGGGACGGCGTCACCCGAATCAGTGGCGGCGGACTGGCCTTCCTGGTGAAGGATTCACTGAAGCACGCAGCCTATCGCGAACCTCTGATGCCAAGCAACGACCAGGTATCTGAATGCATGGCTGTAGAGATCTGGCCTGAAGGGAGACATGAAAGCCTAGTCGTGGTGAACGCATATATACCACCTCTCAATCCTGGCCGCGACGATGAACGCCGGCTGACGTTGGATCTCGGCAGACTTCCACATGGACGGAACGTTATTGTATGTGGTGACTTTAACGCCCACTCATCTTCGTGGGACCCTTCTGTGGACGAAAACGAGAGAGGCCAAATTGTCGAAGATTGGATGACTGACCATCATTTCATGTGTGCTAATGATGGGTCGGCCACCAGAAACTGCAGAGCTTCTGGACGTCCCAGTGCACCAGATATAACCCTGCATCACACCTGCCTTTCCGATAAGATCCAGTGGAAGACCGGCCCAGACCTCGGCTCAGATCATCTCCCCCTCATTACTACCATCAAGACAAATGCTTCCTCTATGCCTCCGAGGAGCCGGCAGCCGAAGTTCAGTTATAAGAAGGCCAACTGGGATGCTTTCCGAGATCTCAGTGAACGGGAAATGGACAGCATAAACTGGGACTCTCTAAGCTTAACTGACGCAACCAACCAGTTTGCGGACGCCTTGGTCAAGGCAGCAAATCAGGCTATCCCGCGAGGTTCCAGAATACAAGCGAAACCCTGGTGGAACGATTCTTGCGAAAGGGCAGTTACTCGACGACGGCTTGCCAGATCCCGTGCCGCTGACAACCCTCAAGAATGGGTAAACGCCAGCCGTGAAGCACGAAGGACCATATTAGAGGCCAAGCGAGCACACTGGCAATCTGTGGCATCGAGCCTGAACCCCCGTACTGATCCAACAAAAGTGTGGAAAACCATCCATGGAATTGATGGTAAGCAGTCTAGCGGGAATTCCTCCACTGCCCTGGAAAAGAATGGCAAGCTTATTGTACAGGACAGAGACAAAGCCCGTGCTTTCATCACCGAATACGCTGCTGTGAGTCACCTAACACCCAGAGTTACTGGAGACCGCCCAATCCGAAGAGCGGCCACAGTAGCCAAAAAACAGCAATGCTCCCACGGCGAGGCCCCGTCAATCTGTTCTCCATTCACTGTTGCCGAGCTCAATACCCAGCTACAGAAGATCCAACTAAAGAAATCCCCGGGACCAGATTTGGTGTCTAATGAAATGTTGGTGAATCTGGGAGTGAAGGCGAAGGAGCGATTGTTAAGTCTTTTCAACCGTTCCTGGAAGGAGAATATTTATCCGAAGTCATGGCGTATGGGGAATATTATCCCCATACTCAAGAAAGGAAAACCCGGAAACAAAGTCGCCTCCTACAGGCCAATCTCTCTCCTGAGCTGTATCGGCAAGTTAATGGAGCGCCTAGTCCAGACCAGGCTCACACACTTCCTGGAGCAAAGCGGGAAACTGTCGGACAAACAGTCGGGGTTCCGGCCGTCCCGATCAACGGAGGACCAAATGCTGCGCATTACTAGCGCCATTGAAGACGGGCTCCAAGCGAAGAAACGAACTGTTCTGGTCTTGGTTGACTTCTCTCGAGCATACGACACCGTGTGGAAGAAAGGTCTCCTTTGGAAACTGCATCAGCTCGGCCTCCCACCGTGCTTCCTGCGTTGGATCAATCAGTTCTTGTCCGAGCGAATGGCGAGGGCCAAGATCGGAAATCAGCATAGCGGCTATCGTCTGTTCCGTGAAGGCCTGCCGCAGGGCAGTGTTCTCTCGCCGACGCTTTTCCTATGCATGATCAATGACGTCCTGGATCAGCTGCCTCCTGATGTGGAAGCAAGCTTATTTGCCGATGATCTAGCTTTATGGGCCACAGATAGTTCTTTGGAGGGAGCGAGGGCAAGAGCGGAATCAGCGCTGAATACCATCATGGACTGGGCCGAGAAATGGAAGATGACTGTCTCACTGGAAAAAACTGAGGCTAGCTTTTTCTCCATGGATAATCATGAGGCCAGTCACAACGTCTCCATTAAAGCAAGGAACCAAGAAATCCCATTCAATCCCACGCCCACGTTTTTGGGGATAACTTTAGACCGGAGGCTTAGCTTCCGTCAACACATCCTGAAGATTGCGGCCAAACTGAAGAAGCGACGCCAAATCCTCTCTGCCCTATGTGGGAAAAGCTGGGGATGTGGCCAAAGTGACCTCAGGCTGGTCTATATAAGCTATCTCAGGTCCCTGATCGACTACTGTGGAGGTGCATGGCTACCATATGCTGCCAAGTCCAACTTGAAGAAGCTGGAAATAGAACAAAATGCTGCCGCTCGCACAATCACTGGCTGCGTCCGCAGCACTCCTGTGGACGCTCTGCTAGCAGAAGCGCATCTGCTCCCTGTTGATGAGCGGAGGAAAGAACTGGCTGCAATCGCTTTCGAGAAAGCATCAAGGAAGGAATTCTCCCCTGCCATCCGCAACTGCTCCCTTGAAGCACCAGGACAACGACTCAAATCTCTTGGGTCATCTGGCATCTACTGGCAGGAGAACAACGGAGATGGCAAACTTATCATTGTTACCCCGGGAGAACGAAGTCTGTGTTGCCCCTGTGCCTCCTTGGGCAATACAGCCATGTCTTGAGCGACTGGATTGCCGAACTGACCTTTTCTCAAAGGTCAGCAATACAGACCTCCCAGAAATCAAGAAAGCGGCAACTCTAGAAGCAATGGCAGCCTTGGTTCCCCATGATATCCAAGTCTGGACTGACGGCTCAGCGCAGGAAGGAATCCTCCAAGGAGGCAGCGGCATCGTAATCAGAGGATCAGGTGTGCCAGCCCCCATTCGACTCAGCAGACCGGCTGGATCTATCTGCTCTAGCTTCCGTGCAGAGCTGACTGCCATACTCTACGGCCTCGAAACAGTGCTTTCGGAAGAAATCGACTGGCACCACAATCGGCTGGTGCTACTCACTGACTCTAAGAGCGCTGTCCAGAGGCTGGCTATGGGCCCAACTAATCGAGGCAGTACCTCCAGGCTCAAATCTGGCGGATGCTTGAAGAGCTCACTAGCCGGCGCAAAATCGGCGTCACGATCCAGTGGATCCCTGCCCACTGTGGGGTTCCAGGGAATGAAGATGCTGATCGTTTAGCGAAGATGGGTGGCGATATGAACCAAACGGACTCCCCCATCGACCTACAGACGGCGACAGCGGCAATTAAGCGAACAGTACGAGGAAGGTGGATAAACGATCGAAAGCGCGACCTCCACTACTCCGTCACAGGTGGAAGCTGGCCATCTCTGCCGGACCAGGCAGGCTTTAAGCGAAGAGAGGGGGTAATAATCTCCCAACTGCGCACTGGCCAGTCACCTATCGTCAGGGAATATCTGCACAGAATTGGCAAAGAAGACAGTCCGGATTGCAGACTGTGCAACGAAGAGGAGGAAACTGTCGGTCATCTCCTGTCGCGGTGCCCAGCCACGGCCGAGAAATGGTATTCGGGGCGTCTGACCTACTGGAATCAGAGGCGCTGAGGTCTCCGAAGAAAGTCCTGGATTATCTGCATCGGATCGGCCGCATCTAGTGCTGCCGAAGCTATGGCTCTGCCGTGCTGCTGGAAGCAGAAGAAGAAGAAGAAGACAAAACTAAGCACGTACATATAAATACAAAATAGGTAAGACTAACCTAACAAATTGACAGTTCCAGAATTCAACGAACGATAAAGTTCTGCTGGAACAAAAACAGACGAAGTCAGCAATCGCCTAAACATTCCGGCTAAATTATAAATAATAATAGGTAAGTAGGTGTTAAGTTGGTCAAGGCAATGAAGAAAACACGGCAAATCTATTTGATGACGTTACAGAATAAAATTTATAGGCTTCTTTATAAAATTTGATTTCAGCGAAATTTTTATTCATGCTTGCATGACAATTCATAGCGATAGATTATCCTTGAATGCTTTCTAAAAACATAAACTAGTCAGGATAAGCATTCACGGCGCATTAGATTCTATTTAAGCATCTTTAACAGTCAATGGTGGTGTGGTGCGTAGGCTACGGCCCCGCTGGTTATCCCCAAACACTACAAGCACGAAGCCAACCGCCGACACAATAAAGCCGGACCCCTGGCTGAGTCTCTTGAACTTTCGCACGAACACGACTCGCCACTCAAAACTATCCGACATATCTTTACCGAAAATTAGGAGTGGATTCCGCAAGTGTAGCTTTTCCTCATAACTGTACCTACAACCTATCTAAAGACAACAACTGGTTTTTATCGCTAAGTAATTTCGGCTTGTAAAGTGATTATTACCCTTTTAACCAAACAAAATAAAAGCGGCTTCGTTTCTCCAAATGGAAGCAAGATGCTAATAGTCTCGGATTTTCCTCCCTTCGAGGCAATCTTAAAATGCTGTTAAGCGTAGGTTTTGGCTGAAAATCTATATAGCAGGTTTGTAGTTTATATAAAGGGGAAATGTCGTACACTGGACATGCCAACGCAATATTGACATTCCCGTATCAAGAACTTATGCATTTGTATAAGTATATGCGGAAGTTTTAATGATAATGAAAGTGGTGCAGTACTAAATTTAAAATTCTTAACGCAATTAAGCAGCATTTCCAGCAATCCTCGTCCCATTTGGTTGCATTGCATTGCACAGTTAGTCTAATTTGCAAATTAACTTGCAACATATCGAAGCCTGCTTCCTTTCTGTCCAAAGATAACGAATCTAATGGAATTGCAGTTCCATGGCTAAGGTAGTACAAGGTTGTAGCTGCAGTGCAGCTTAGTCAACAGATAGAGCCTAGGATGGAAATGGTTACAAAATGACGGCAATCATGACCCTGCGATTTTAGATGAAGTCTTATTTTTTATTTATGGCTCATTCCCAAAGAACCAAATGCAAACAGGGTAAAGCTGTTTACTTGATAAAAAATGAGACAACGATAATCAGCATAAAAACTGGAATTCAATAAATACTCAAGACTCACAAGTACTGTAATAAACTGGACATAGTACGGGATGATAATAAATATAACCTGTGAATAGTGTGTGGTAAATAAGATTGTTATAGTATATTAAAAGATAAAATGCACAAAAGATCACCTCAACTCAATGTCCTTAAACTCTGACAGAGATGGTTTAGAAATCATCAGGTTAACTCAAATCACTAAGCGCTAACGCATGCCTTTGACAACCCGAATTTAGTGTTCTATTACATTTTTGAATAAATGACTAAGTAATGCTGTTTTCAGAAAAAGTAGCGTTAAATGTGAAATAAGATAAAGTCAAGAGCTACGCTAAGTCAGGAGAAACGGTGAAAAATAGATTTTAATTGCAACCGCGACTGAAAATAAACAAATAGGTAAGCATAGACAAGTGATGGGTGTGCAGTTCTTCAAAGAAGCAATTTTAACATTAAATAATTTTTAAAATTAAGGGGTAAAAACAAAGAACGCAAGAAACATCCTGCTTAAAGCACCAATGAATGCACTTCCTCTAAGAAGAAATTATGTTCATGAACATGAACCCTAAACAAAATAGGTAAAATAGGTATGTCGGATAAGCAACAAAATAATCAGCAGAAAGAAAGCATAAACGCAATAATATGCAAATACATTCTTTCACAAAACCAATCACAGAATGCCATAGCTTTTATAAGACCCGCAAATAAAAAATCTTTTGCATTAATCACACAATTAAGTTGTTTAATAATGGAGACGCATTAAATTGGCACACTCAAGTGAAGTTTTCAGAGTTGGACATTTCTTGTGTAATCGTATTCAATTGTTGGAATAACAGCTTGGACGAATTTCAAAAACACCAGCAAATATCTGTAACAAAACGACATCATCTTAAAGTTGTAGTCGTTAACAACACTACGGAAGGATAAGCAGCTGTAAACAACGCAAGTACAAAAAAGTTGGAAAAATTTCCAATGTCTAGTGAAATTAATCATTGTAGATACAATCAAAAATTCCTGAAATTAAAATCGAATCAAAGCAATACCTGCCCTCTAAATGAGGTATTTTACACCTATATACACCTGGTGACTGCTTACTACCTCACTACTACATAGAAGGGGTCTGAATTAACCTCCCTAAGATAACGTGGCACGTGTACATCTTCTTTATAGCAACAAACAACAAATAGGTAAGCCTTAAATAGGATAATAGGTAACTTATAAATCGCACACACTCCTTTCCAAGTTAAAAAGCCAAACCAATTTTAAAAAATAGAGTTGAAACGTCATACTGGTGTACTTCCAGATCTTTTCCATTTTCCGCCAAAGTTTCAATCAGTTTTTTCATGACATCCGCATGTCTACACGGGTGAATAGAGGCCATAGGCGGACCAGGAATATGAGGATGGGATTCCATTGTGACAGTTTTGTGAGCATGCTCCTGAGAAAAGTCTTCATACATCTGATCCACAGACAACGGCTTTCTATCCTAAATTGGCTGTCAAATTTTCAGGGAGGACAGGGGACCGAAAACCCGTCTTCAAACTGTTTCAGGCTTTAAACTGGACGGAAAAAATGGAAGTGGGGAAGTGAAGTGCCCCACTACTGAGTAGGAAACCCAAGTAGGGGGGTGGGGTTATGGACTAAAAATGCTAAAAATAAGGTATAAGGTGCGTATACTGGAGGGCTCAAGGGTAAAGTTCCGAAGTTCCGAAGTACCAAAATAAACAATTTTAGACAACGATTCCCGATTTTGGGCGAACCCGGAAAAGTTTTGGCAATTTTGACCAAAACTCCTTAAAGTTTGCCATTTTTCATTTTCCAAGGTGAGTGGGGGAGCCCAAAACGTGGGGAAAGGGGTCGAGTGAGGGGGAATACAGTGGTGGCACCCCTCCACCAGAAAAAGCCCAGTGTTCACCCATGATAGAATGATCACAAAAAGACAATAATGCGATTCTGAACTTTAGATTTGGAGCTAGCACTTGCGTGCTAAGGCCTTAACACCTTTGTTATAAATTCTTATACTATTGCAAACAAACGGAAAAATATCATAAAAGGTCTGGAATTGACTTTTAAGTCAGACTTAATCAGAATCGTAACAAAATTACTGAAAAGTAAAAAGTAAATAAGTTCTACAAATCGCACCTCGTCATAGCCAGACAGCCACATCCGGGGTGTTTGATAATATTTATCATAGGTAATATTGAGATCGTATGTTCTGGTCTGAAGCACATTAGCAGAGGAATCAGGGTTGCTTGGATCACTTGGTTCCACAACATTTTCGCTTAGCCGAGTACCCAGGGCATTCTTTAAAAAATAAATAAGCATAAGTTAGTTAGCTACCACAGTGTTAATTCGACGCGTTGAACACAAATGAGTGTTTGAAGCATTGAGTTTTCATGAATAACTATCATTGTGATAACATCAAAAAAATGCAGCAGTGGATTCACGAAGGATACAAGGCATTAATCATAAACAATGGAAATAGGCAGAAACAATGAAAAACGCATGCCTGCCTGCAGTCATTAAGGCAAAGCCTTAGTCCGAAAAAGGAGAGAACCAATGGGCGCGGTGTGCTCCATTTGCGGTGAACCGCGCCCATTGGCTCTCTCCTGTTATGGCTTTGCCTCAGTGACTGCAGGCAGGTGTTTGTCATTATTTCTCTATCATAGTGATAACAGTAACGCTTCACAGTGCCCTCGTAGAACAATAGCAGAAATAAACAAGAGCTGAACCATACTCTCAAACAGCAACTTTGGGAAATAAGATCAGGAAATATTGATTCAGGAAGCAGAAAACAAGAATGGCTATTAGATAACCAGGGCATTTTACAGGGGTCGGCGGGGAACCCCCGAAATCCCCCTCCACGGATTTTTGCTCGCCCTCGGTATTTTTTGGACGCCCAAAGCTTTACCAAAACAGACCAATTGGCAACTTTTCCAGCCTCGATGGGGAGTTTCTCGTAAACACGCCCGTTTTCAGCCCAATCAAAGCACTTCTGAAAACTTTTTGCATTTCTCCATTCCATGCAAAGTATGCGCCGCAAATACTCTAATTTTTTGTAAAAATCTTGTCCCCACCCAAAAAATCCTAAAAAACTAAAGGACTGAGAAATAAACACGCCGAAAGCTAACTTAAATTACCATAATACGTATATACACGAGGAAATAGAGAAACTCCCGATGTTTTAGTTTGCATAAATTTACATACGTCATCTTCTTCGTCCAATAATCCACTTTCCGCAAACTCTTCCATGTCCAATGCTTCGCCTTCATCACTGTCTTCTGTTGCTTCTTTGGAAGGCTCCACCTAAAATATCTAAGTTATCACAACGGAACGTGCTGGGCGCTAGGAATTCGACGTACTTCCTTCAAAAACCACACTAATACGGGTTCATGCTCCAACGGAGCAACGGAAGCGTTTTCGCGGCTAATTTAGAGAAGAATGCAAGACAAGAAAGCTGCACAATACCAAGCACCCGAAACAATCTGGCACCTGGCGGGACTCGAACCGCCATCTCTTACTTACGGTGCAGACCCTGTACCACCTGGGCCACAGGTTCTTCAGGGGAAGGGCTAAAGTATATATCTCACAGACTAATGAAGTAAAGGACAAAATTAATGTTAATTATTTAAAACAAAGCTTTCGTTAAGATAAGTTATGATGCAAAATTTTTGATGACGTGGACAAAAAATCACAACTACAGCGTTATCAGAAAAAAATTAATAACAATTAAATTTAAAAATTGTTTTTTTAATTTACTTATGAATTTGAGCAAATGAGTAAATGTTAACCAAAGTTTAACTTGGTTTGATTTTCCGTTCTCCAAAAAATTTTCACCGATAGAAACGAAAAATTTGCAAATTTTAGTGTTGAAATTTATGTTCTCGTATCAAGCGATGCCCGTCACAAAATTTGGCCTAAACATAAACCACACAGTTTGGAAAAACCTGGAGAGCTACGAACAACCCATTTGCCGAATTCTCCAACTCATGCCAGGGTCTACAGTGCTTGCGCTCATCTTACTGGGCGGAGTTGTCTTGAATGACGACAGCAACAGGGGAACAACAATTAGAGCAAGCAAAATGAAATTTTTAATAAACAAAGGTTACCTTAGCTTCTAGGGTCATTTCAGAAACTTGTTCAGCTACTCCTGCTATTTCACCTATAATAAGAACAGCCAGTAGACGAGAGATACAAATGCAGAATGAGTTTGGATTGAACCTACTTGTTCAGGATTTATTATTCGGTGCTGTCGAATACAGAAATCAGAAGGACTTTGGTCAGAGTGAAGATTTAAGGAATTAGTCGGTTCAGGTATTTTACAGCAAATTCTGAAAGACTGTAATTAACTCAATTCTTGGAGTTCAGCGATAAATTATATAACAGTTTAAAGCTTAGACTGTGCTTGCTACAACTACGTAGGAATAGTACATCACTCTCATTTTAACTGTTCAAACCAGGGTATTATATATTACCGACCGGCGGCACTCCCCTCCCCGAGATTGACCTCCCCCACCGAAATCGCCCCCTCCCGGAATTTTTTGGGGGCCCAAATTTTTGCAAAAACAGGCAAATCTTCAAAAATTTTTCGACTTATAAGAAGATTTTTATCTTAAATCCTAGCGTTTTTGAGAAGTTTTTGGTGTCTATCAGGGGCGGATCCAGGGGGGGGCGGGGGGGGGGCGCCCCCCCCGTCGCGATTCGAAAGTATGAAAAATTAAGGAGAGAAAGAGGAAAAGGGCAAAAAAACCAAAAAATTTCGCACCTTCGGCGCGAATTTTCTACTTTTTAACCGCATATTTATTGCATTTGTGAAGAAAAAGCTTGAAATGCATTCGATTATTCGGAAAAAATTACCATTTTTGCCTAAAAATGTCAAGAATTTAAAAAAAAGTTGTTCAGTTCTTCAGTATAGAAAGAATTAAAGATCTGAAGGCCGACTTTATTGCAAAAACAAAAAATTTCTTCAACTTCTGGGGGGCGCCGCCCCGCCGGAAAAGTTCTAGCGCCCCCCTCCGTCACGAAATCCTGGATCCAAAGTAGTGTCTACGTATAAAATATGCCAAAAATACCAATTTTTGAATCATTTTTGCAAAAAATTCCCCCCGGGAAGCCCCCCCCCGGCTGTAAATACCCTGAAATCTGACATGCGATAACAGGAAAACAATTTTTGAACATGGGTTTCGTGAAGTGTGGGAATTCTAAAGAAAAAGCGAGCAATTCAGACTTGAAAGGAAACGTTTTCCCGAGGGCTACTTTTCTGAAACCGTTTAATGAAGAAACGAGCTCGATATTTTATGAAAACCTAAATTTTGTTCGATTTTCATCAAAATTTTGAAGTTTGAATGCCTATTTCTCTCGCAAAGACAAAACGCGAAGCCACGAAAAATAGCCCTCGCCAAATGTCCCAAAATGCGTGTGTAAAGTCGGTAATTGCTTCCATCAGTGGAGAGATATTCTTGTTCAAAACAATCTTGTTACAATTGTCAAAATGTCACATTTTCACTGCTGCGCTTAGGCAGAGCTAGTGCAGAGAGCTCTCCGTTGGGCATAACATATCTTACAGAAGTGGAAATCTAGACAATACTTGACCCACTGACCAGCGCTGTTGGAGCTGTTAAAATCTTGCAGTATTTGATTTTTCAAAAAAATGGACAGTTTTGGCCCTAGAAAATTAATTTCGCTGCTATCTCTTAAACCATAAGGAATGGAAGAGAGCACAGTTGTAGATTTTAGCGAGAGGATTCGAACGACAACAAGTTTGTCCATGTGAAATAACCACACTTCAAGTTATGGCGCATTAAAGCTAATTTCTCCCAAACTCAAATTTTCAAACTGCGACTTTTCTAAAATGTTTTTAGGTTATGAAATAATTGTAGCAAATTGGAATTAATTTCAACGACAAAATGCGTTTGAAATGCTAAAAATACGCGAACTCGAACCAGCCCCTTTTACCTTATTCTGGAACATGCATCTTTACTCACGCACTGGAATAATGATGTGTGTCGACCCAACCACCATCGTCGTCATCACCATCCAAGACTTTCTCTTGATCAACGTTATACTCAATTTGGCGAAGCCTTCGATAACAGGGTACTAAAATCATAATGAATGAATGAACATAAGGGATATATAAGAATAAATATGCTCCGATGGAGCATGAAAAATGCAATATGGGTGACATTAGGTTGTAAATGGGCAGAGAACTAGGTTTTAAAACGTTAATATGGGAGGGGCAGGTTGTAAATGCAAGGAGGACTAGGTTAAAAGAAAAAAATATGGACACGCTTCGCTGAACAACCCCTATTCGCGAAAACTGTCACGACAGTTGCTATCGGCAGTTCTTCAGAAAATCTTGCAATTTGTAAAAAACGCCAAAAACGCCGTTAGGCCACTTTTTCCCGGCCGCACAGGTGGCATACCGGGCCGGGCAGCGAAAAAATATAGCGCGGGGCACATGGGACCATATCGGCATTCAGAAAATACAAACCTTTCCGACTGAAAACGTCCACATCTTTCAAACACCTCTGAACAAAATAACATTTTTTCAAGCATGACTTACACAGAAAAGAAAAACCGGAGACCTAACGCAAGACAGAAAGACAGAAAGACCTAACTTGTCCGGAATCGAAAATTTTCAAACTTGAAAATCTTGACCAAAACTTTTTGCAATGTGTTGTACTCGTCGTGTAGATTCCAGCGATTCCACACTTGCCGAAAACTATCGAAGATATCGAAAATCGCCCTCGCTATTCCACGGTACACAACCCAAAGTTTCTTATGCAATAATCCACTTGTCTCTAGCTTGTTCCCTGAGCCCTGCAGCTCTGACAAAATATTGGCCTTTTTGGCCAAAATAGCCGTGAGGCCACCTTTGGCTGGCCGACCAGGTAGCATACCGGTCCGGGCAGCGAAAAACTATCAAAAACGTTCACTTTCGGGGTACACAACACAAGTTCAGAAAAACCAAACTTCTCCTGCTGAAAATGCCCAGATCAGTCTATCATTAAGTCAGAAAATTACATTTTCCCCAGCGTTACGTACACGCAAAACATAAAAAACAACAAACAAAATTTTGACCAAAACTTTATTGTGACTTGTAGTACTCGTCGTGCTGAATCCAACGATATCAATTTGTCTAGTTTCGTTGAGTATATATATAGCTGGCACTGTGCTCGAACGGGTCTCTAAGGGCCGCGCAGGGCCTTTTACACCAATATAGGGGAGCGCTCTCGCGCTCCCCTATAATACAGAGTACAAGGTAGTGAATTATAAATGTTTTCGAATCTTGTTTATTCAAATCAGAAGCAGCCGTTCTAAGAAGAAAGATAAAACCTCTAAAATTTGCGAGTTCGTGCGGACTTGAGATAACATAGAGCGCAAAGAGCCACATGAAATGCTAAAAACATTACGTTGTGTAGTATCTCCTAGTGTCTGAGCTACACTAACTTAAGCCAGACAACTCAAAACACAGTTCAGTATATATATATACACACACTAGATCCATAAACTATAAAAAACAGTACATACCATTTTTGGTAATGAGAAACTGTTTATCCTTTGGCAGATAATTTTTCACTCGATTGGAATCTCCAGAAGACCACTGCCAAGTTGGACAATGATGCACCAAATGGTCACCAGCGCACACAAACTGTGAAAAAGACAGAATATATACAATGGAGTCAGCATGTTTGAAACTACACCCACACACGCCTTTAAAAACGGCTAGTTAGAAAAATTAGTTTCTCGGGTCCTTAGCCAAAGTAGAAAGGGAACAACGCAACACGAGAAAAGTGGGTAAAATGCAGCGCAGGGATGACAATATTAGTCTGGAACATGTAAAATTCCAAATGAAAAAGAAAGACAAGCCTTAAAATGCTAATAATGATTTTTAAGTCCTTGATAGGCTCCGGCTTGAAACTGTACCAAAATGTTTTTATTCGAAAAAATAATCGATAAAACAGCCATTTATTCACGGATCCATAAGGGATACAAAAAGGAATCAATAAAATTTCAAAGTCCAAAACGTGAATACCCAAAACAATGTTCACCTTTCTTCCCCTACCGGTTTCGTGTTCACACACCCGTCATCATCATCATTCATGGCGGCAGGCGGATTGTGCATCCATATTGGGAGCCTCCACCTCCATGCCCAGCACACGTCTTTGCAAGGCAGACAACGAAGGGAAGCCCGGAATAGGGCGATAGAAATTGTCCACCTGCTCGGTAGCATTATTTAAGGTCAGGAAGTATCCAGCTCCGACATGACTGAAGATAAAAACAGAAAGGGGAAGGATCAGCCATGCCCCGCAGAATCGGAAACCATTTAGCGCCGTTGACCAGACGGATGCCAGGGGGACACCTGTGGGGATGTCCATTTGATCGGGTCCATGTCCATCGGATTTCCCACGGAGGCGGTTCCATTCCCCCCTCACACACACCCGTCATTGGGTGGATCCTATTCTTGTCCCTTCTTCGCTGCAAAATTTCAGGAAACGGGAAGGCCGTGGACAAAGTTACTGATTGGGAGGCTGGGGGGACCGCAATACAGATGTCCGAGAAGCTTCCGATGCCTCGGGACGACTTTGGGGGCCAGGACAGCGGGGCGAGACTGTGACACAAATGTTTGTGGGCTCAGGACGGTCTTCAACAGAATGGATGCTAGTGAACTCAGACCGGGGGCGGGGACTTGCTGAAACGAAAAATATGTTCCCAGTTGATTCCAAGGATAGACAGTGAAAAGTTTGCTGACCGACTGTTTTTTTTCTTCTTTCTGCAAGTTTCTTCTACGGCAAATTCTATTACTGTCACTCGCAAATCATTTAAATGGTAGTGGATGTGGTTTTTCCGGAATCACAAAATACATGTTTAGTATCCATTTTGCCGATGTCCTGCCTGTGGCCATGAAATCTTTGGAAGAAGGAATTTCCACTTTCTCCCTCGTACAGAGACGAACACCCAGTCCCGGCTATCTCCGCCAAGGCCAAACGCACTCTACCGGTACTTTTGCAGTCAAAATTGCCTCTTAATATTCGGTATTCCAGACCAGTGACAAAGCTCAACGCTTTGATGGCGGGACAAAGAACAAAGTTTCGGGTTTTTGAGGTACCACCGGGCTCATTAGCTCGGTTTAGAGTAGCAGTGCCAGGCGTGGGAAGCGTGGCCCTGACGAAAATTTTGCGCAATTTCGGCGGCGGCACAATAATAGTTTGACCTTCATCTTAGTGCTCAGTCCAGTTAAAAAGTGCTCATTTCGCTGCAGGATATTCCTGACGCCATTTAGGTAGGGGTGGTACGGTAAGACAAGGAAAGTCTTTTCCTCGTTTTCAGGATCTAGTGCGGCCTTCACTGACAGCAAGTGTTGTCGGTTAAAGGAGAAGGCCTTCGTTCGTCTGCGCTGAAACTGGTCTCTCGCCGAGAAACTCTAGGCTCTAGGGTATCCTCTGCCTGGGGTTTTTTAGGCAAAAATAAGAGGGGGGGACGCCCCACCACTAGTGGGGGGGATAAAATGAGCTAAAAATGCCAAAAATGCAGTATATAAAGCCTGTTTTCTACATATTACTGCTATAACTAAGCGTAAAAGTGCTTAAAAATTAAGTATTGGCAAAAAATAGGCGATTTTTGACCACAAATTCCTGAAAGCTGAAAAATATTTGAAACTTTTGATCAAAAATCCTAAAAATTTGGCTATTTCTAGGCACCTTAGGGTGAGTGGGGAAGAAGCCCAAAAAAAGTGGGGAGGGGGAACGAGTGGGGCGGAACAGATCGAGTAGGGGGAACCCCAAACAGTGGGGGGGGGGGGTGCGCCCACCACTTTTTAGTTCCACCTCCGTTTATCGGAACCCCCACTTTTTTGCAAGCACCCACCCACTCGTTAGGGAGTCGTCAAGAAATTAAATTTTTGAGGTCAAATTTTCAGGTCTTTTTTTAGCTAATTTATGAGCTTGCTTATAAGTTCATTTTAAGCTTAAAAATAGCGACATCTTGCGTCTTACCTTAAAAATGCTAATTTTTCGCTAAACATTTAGGTGAATTTACTCCTTGGGACTCGCCCCTCCCCACTTTTCGGAAGCCCCCCTCATTTACCCCACCTCCGGGAGAGTGAGGAAGGGCGAAGTCTCCCACCTTCAAAACCATAAAAAACGCCAACCTCTTTAAACCAGGTCTTCTTGTAGCTGGACAAACCGAGTCTTAGCTTTATCAGGATCAGAACAGATGCGGCAAGTTCCGAGGGCCCGAGTGAAGGCAAATGAGCAACTTGTGCTGGAGGGGATGGTATGACTCAACCTAAGCGCGTAGTGAAGATATTGCCTAGTGTCACTAGTCTGTCCCTCCCGATCCCCTAGGCCCCTCGCAGTGGCGCACATAGGAAATGTTTTCGCGGGAGGCGGGCCTCCGAAAAATTGGGGGGTCGTTGAAAAAAGTTCCGATAATAAGGTTTGAAAAGCAAAATGTTTAAATTAAGCAAAACTTGAGTAAGTTTTTGGAAATCTTCAAAAAAGTTGGTATTGAAGGCTTTAATTAAACCGCTAAAATAAGGGTACATTAAGCAAAAATGAAGTCGATTTCGCGCCGAAGGCGCGAAAATTTTGAAATTTTATGTCTGCGCTGCACGCGAAAAATGAAATTTTTCGTTGACGTCTGGTTTCGGGGGGGGGAGCCGCCCCCTGCGCCCCCCCTAACTGCGCGCCTGGCCCTAGCCCCAAGATCATCTGGAAGCACCGGAAGTTTTTCGGACGTCTATATAGCGGTCCCTCCATGCCCCTCCCCAATCAATAACGTTGTTCCCAACCTTC
Source organism: Trissonchulus latispiculum (assembly GCA_030248195.1). Lineage (NCBI taxonomy): Eukaryota > Metazoa > Nematoda > Enoplea > Enoplida > Ironidae > Trissonchulus > Trissonchulus latispiculum. The sequence goes on along the minus strand of JASAND010004253.1, from coordinate 16,863 downwards.
CCATTTCCAGAAATTTTGTTTCCACCTGGATCCACCTGAGGGAGGGTGTGAAAACACGAAACCGGTAGGGAAAGAAAAGTAAAGTGTTTTGGGTATTCACATTTCGGATTAATGATACCACCTAAAATAAACACAAGTGGTCATCATATCACCTGGAATTTGGCTGTTCCGTCGCCCACCCACTCACATACCCGTTTTCTTTCCACGGAATACTCTACTAACCTGTACATATATAAAGGCGTACCTCTTCTGGAGTAATCACACCAGTTTCTTTAAATTTGGAATCCTTAAAAAGAACAAGAAAGCAATAAATCAATAACAATGGCCAGGGCGGGGCGATACGTATATATAGAGGTCGGGGAAAAAACCAAGGTAGTCACTTTTGGACTCTGCAGAACTACTCCGCTCGATACCGGTCGTAAGCCCGGCGTCCCTGCCAGCGGGCAGGGGAGGAGGAATGTTGGGGGATGTGGCGACCTCCTGTCAAACAGCCATTCAACTAAAAAGAGGGAGGTCGATGTGAGCCTGCGCCGCGTCGAGCAGGCCTGGTACCTCTTCTGCTCCTTGGGTTAGCTGGGGCCAACCATCCTTGGTACGGTCCAATGGCAGCCCGCTACGGTGTAGTTTTCTTGTCTCTCCCTGGTGGGGGTTAGCTGCCCTTCCGCCGTCTGGGCCCTTAATTTCGCTACTACAACCGAACGAACAGACCGTATCACTACTGACACTCGGAACAGTCTCTCTGCCTCTTATGACAGTTCATCTATAAACCGGCGACGGGGAGGTGAGCTTGATGCTGGAAGAGGATTACTGCTCTGGCTTACTAACATTCGTGGAATTGAGACTAATTTTGATGCTCTCTGCTACAGGCTAGACAGGGGCTAGATTTTTTACAGGGGGGGGGGGGCTTCCCCGAAATTGACTTCCCCCGTGAAATGCCCCCCCCCCGAAATCGCTCCCCGGGATTTTGGTCTTCCCCCTTAATGAGGTCTGCATTTTTTCCAAAAATGGTCAAATTTTCAAAAATTTTCCGGCTTAGCCGGAGATGTTTTCGTAAAACTGGCTATTTTTACCTTAAATTCTGGCAATTTTGAGAACGTTTTGTGTTTTACCATGCAAAATACGCCAAAAAATACCATTTTTCGGCTTATTTTTGCAAAAAATCCCCCCCCCCGAAAATACATACGATCATCGACACAAGTACGTATATTTATATTAGGGATCGACCGGAACTCCAAAAAAACCGGAACCGGAATTGGCTTTAAAAAACCGGAACCGGAACCAGCTCTTTAACACTACAAAAATTGAAAATTTTTCTGACGTTTTGGACAATTTTTGCACAATTTTTCGCTTTTTTATAGTTACTAGAACATTCTAATAACGTTTGCTTTATATTTTATATAGTTATTTCAATGCAGGAACATGAAATTTGAAATTTATTAAGAGATTTTTGTCTTAGAGCACAAGTTAAACTTTACTACATTATATATAGCTTTAAAATTAAAATTTAAAATTTAAAATGAATTATATGTATACGGTATGAATGAATATACTATATTTATATTATTCGAGGATATTTTCGATGAATAAACAGCATCTGTATTTTTACATTCTATATACGAATTTCGATAAATAATTTAATCGAATGCAAGTTGACTTTTAAAGATTTACTGGCAAATAAAATTTAATTTCTAGTTAAGCTGAATTTTCAATTAAGCAAAATAAGTAGATAGAAATTGATTCCACCAAAATTTTGCAAGCACCAACAACTGCTCCATCGACAAAATAAGTCATAAACATGTTCAGTTTTTATCTGGCTTGCCTGATAATTTTTAGTCATAATCAAAAAGTTCATTTAACTTTACTAGAAGCGTTGCAGCATTTTCACAACGCAGAATAAAAATTAATAATGCCATTTACATTTTTAGAAAACACAAGATATCTATTACTATTTTAGTTTACTTTTATTCTCTCCACATTCAGATAAAATTAAACTTTTTCTGAAAATTACTGGTCTTGTATGTATAAATTCCGTATTGTATATAAATCTAATCTGGTTATGAACTTAGGTAACATCAGCTATATACAAAACTGGACTTGTTTAGAACATCGGCTTATAATTCCTTAGCTTGTTGTTATATCTCAGTATAATTACTTTGTTATTGGAGTTTTCTGATTAAAATGCAAATGGTTTTTGCATGATTGAAATATTATATATAAATTTTCATCCATTAAACATATAGCCAAAAGTATTTTTCACAAGTTTCAATGAAACCGAAATGCACAATTTCTCCAACTTGAATTATATAAACAAAATTTCTTCCGTTTAGCTAGCTTCATCAGGATTTTTAAATTTTAAATGACGTTTCTTCAAAAGATTTGTTAAAAACCATTGCTATTTGTTCCATCCATAATTTTTTAGTAATTCTGTTGATCTGCACACTGGATTAATTACCAAACAAAGAGCAACAAACTTAAGTAGTCCATATTCAAAGTCCAGTCTCGATTTAAACAATTAAAAAAGATTAAATTTAAGCTAAAACTGACACTTGATTATACAACAGCGCACTCTATAATTTTGAAATAGCATATATATATATATAGGTCGACGGTAAGGCTTCAATAATTTCAATTCAGCATTAGGTATACTTAAATTTAAAAGTCTCGGCGGAATTCCGGTCGATCCCTAATTTATATATACTTGCCTTTAAAACAGGAGTGAAAAATTCAGCAACTCCCAAAGCCTGACTCTTTACTGCATTAAGCATCAGGATTACGTACGTAAGTAAGTAATATCTAAACACAAAAATGCGATAAAAATAAATAAACTGAATTTGCCAAGCGATGCTGCCAATATAGTAATACAAGTAACAAAAATGCTCCGCACAAAAGGGGATAACATGTGTGTTGGGCCTATGTCTGCCGTTTAAATTCCGGTTGAGAAAGCAAGTATATAAATCCGACACAGCAAGTTTGGGTGGGTGGTTCTATGGCGAAAGTTGCTCAGTTCGATGCGGGCCTTCATTTGACTCGAAATTTGACCACTTTTGAAAATTTTAATTTTTGACCCAAAATCGCCTATATAAGTCCCCACCCCACCCCACCACAGCCCTCTACAGCCACTTTAGGTACGCACTTCTATGACAAAAGTTGCTCAATTCGATGCGGGCTTTCATTTGGTACCAAATTTGACCAGTTTTGAAAATTCTAATTTTTGACCCAAAATCGCCTAAGTCCCCACCCCACCCCACTACAGGCCTCTATAGCCACTTTAGGTACGCACTTCTATGACAAAAGTTGCTCAGCCCGCTTAGGGCTTTCATTTGGTACCAAATTTGACCACTTTTAAAAAATTTCATTTTTGACCGAAAATCGCCCACGTCCCCACCCCACCCCACCACAGCCACTTTAGGTACGCACTTCTACGACAAAAGTTGCTCAGTTCGATGGGGCTTTCATTTGGCACCAAATTTGACCAGTTTTGAAAATTTTAATTTTTGACCCAAAATCGCCTAAGTCCCCACCCCACCCCACCACAGCACTCTACAGCCACTTTGAGCATGCAATTCTATGACAAAATTTGCTCAGCCCGCTTAGGGCTTTCATTTGGTACCAAATTTGACCACTTTGGAAAAATTTTATTTTTGACCACTTGACCCCCTATATATATATATACCCGATTTACCCTTCAAACGGCAAAGTGGAGCCAGTCCAGCAAAATGGGTGGGTCGGACGGCAAAACGGACACCGAGAATGAGCTGGGCGCACCAGAAAACCCTATGGACAAAGTTTTGAGAGGCTATGCACAGTCCTATATGGTGTTCTTGGAAGTCTGTACCGACTTGACCCTCCCAACAGCAAAGTGGAACCAGCCCAGCAATATGGGTGGGTCCGACGGCAAAACTGCTTACGGGAATCAATTCGCCGTGCCAGAAAACCTTTGTATGAAAGAGTTGAGCTTTCTAAGTTGAATACACAGCGAGAAATTTCGATTTTTCATTTTTCGAATTTTCACAATTTTGACCGGCCACTGTGGTCGCATGGGAAGTGATAGAGAAACGAGACTTAGCTATTTAGTTGGTTCAATATATGTAGTTTCTGAATATAATAAGAAATCGGCTCCAGCTCTTAACGTTCGAGCTGCGCAGCGACCACAAAAATGGTCACTTTTCGCTCTGAGCCGACTTTGCGGCGCCGTTGCGGCGCTGTGGCGCACCTGCGGCGCAAAAAAGTAGCGATTCTTAAATGGCGCATGGGGTACTACCAGACCCTATACCCCTTTAGGTCCGGCCTCCGCTGCAGATTACGTGAAAGAGGCGGAAAGTCAGGACAATACGACCATTAAATAAGGAGAAACCGGAAAAAAACATCGCCGCCATAACCGGTCCGGGCCCCGGGGCGCAACTTTTTAACGGAAAGTGATACGGGGCTGAAACTTCGCACACATACTAAACTCGATGTGCTCTACAATTTGCGCATGAAATCTGCGCAGGATTTTGCGCAGCCTCTGCGCAGCTTATTTTACAGTGTCTTCAGGGACTTTTGACACCCCCCCCCAGATTTTTTGCCCAGCCACACCTATGGGGGGGTAACCAAAAGTGGGGGAGGGAGTCAAAAAATCTGGGGGAGGGTACAGTTGGTCTAAAATTTTGCTAGGAAATACCCCCAACCCCCCCCCCCCCCTGGTGGGATATCCTGGCACAGGGAGAACTTTTCCGTTAAAACTACATAGTAAAATTGTTGAAATTACAATGACAAGAAACCCTTAATTTACCACAATTTTACCATAATTCTACAATGCGCAAGGTACGATGTTTTTACAATGGTATATACGTATTTTAATACATTTCACATTTTTACAATGTTTTTACAGTAATTGTATCCGAAACTACAACGAGGTTACAATATAAGTCAAACGTAGTTATATACCATATATAAATGTATATACCATGTTTGTTATACGAATTTACAATGATTTTACAATGTGGTAAAAGCATTGTAAATTGGTTTGCACTACGTTATAACGTAACTACGTATTATATACATCGTTTTTACAACAAATTTAAGTTTGTATAACATGGTAAAAAACATTGCAAATGTTCAAATGTAGTTTACAACGCTAGTACAACGTATTTACAATAAATTTACAATGAATTTACAATGGCTTTTTAATGTTGTAAAACCGTTATAAATTTAGTTTGCTTGCACTGAATGGTTTGCACTGCACTTGTTTTTCAATTTTTTGAACCTGCCTGACTCCCTCCTCTACTCTAATTCTTCTGATGTCCTCCCCCCGCGAAAACATTTTCTATATGCGCCACTGAAAAGTGGGAGGGGGGGAACAAAAAGGGCTAAAAATACAGTACATATTAATAGCCTGCTTCCCATATATACTGCTATAACTAAGCTCAAAAGTGCTCAAAAATCAGGTTTTAGCACCAAAGAAGACGATTTTTAACCAAAAATTTTCACCAAAAATCCTAAAATTTTGGCATCTTCTGGGCACCGGTACAGTTTCCCCTCTGTGAGGCCCTCACGGAGAGGCCAGAACCCCCTCCCTCCCTCAACTACTCTCACAAGCCCAGCTCAAACCCCACTCCCCCCAAAACAATTAAATAATGCAAAATTTTTGAGAAAATATTTTGCAATTTCTGAACTGAACATTTTCAAAAAATTCTAAGAAATAGCTATAAATCAGCTATAAACAGCTAAAGATGGTTATTTATAGCAAGTAAAAGGTAATATACAATGTATATACGCAATTATAAACCACAATCTGGGCCAATTTAGGCATATTTTAGCACAAATTTGTCAATTTTCAAGCCTTGTTTTCGCATACGAAAACTATTCCCAGAATCTTTTGAGTACGTGTATATACAGGGAAAAGGAGCATTTTTAGCTAAAAAAACTTGGGTATATATAACTGGGTTTTCTCTAGCCCAAAAAAAGTGGGGGGATCCCCCCCACTTGTGGGGGGGGTGGAAGACCAAAAGTGGGTGGGGGGAATAAAATGGGCTAAAAATGCTAAAAATGCGGTGAAAATTGCGTGTTTTCTACGTATAATACTGCTACATCTAAGCTAAAAAGTGCACAAAAATCAATATTTAGTACCAAAATACACGATTTTTAACCAAAAAATTCCGGCGAAGCCGGAAAATGTTTCAAAATTTTGACCAAAAATCCTAACAATTCGGCATTTTCTGGGCACCTTATAGTGAGGGGGGCGTGGAAGCCCACAACGGTGGGGGGGGGACCGAGTGGGCGGGGGGTCGACTGGGGGGGCCCAAGGGGGTCCCTGGGGGGGGGGGGGGGTGGGGGAACCCCTCCCCCAAATGGAAAAGTGCCGACCCCACCCTCGAAATTTTGGAGGCAGACCCCACCCCCAAATGGCCAAATCCCAGACCCCACCCACCCAAATTTGCCAGACCCCACCCTCAAAATTTTGAAAATTTTGCCTCGAAATTAGTAAAAATCCGAAATTTTTTGGAAAAATTCGAAATTTTTGCAAAAAATCCAAGTTTTTTCCAACAAATGAGCAAAAATGAAGAAATATTGTTGATTTTTAGTTGGAAATAACGCTTTTTTAGCAAATTTGCAAACTTTTTCTGAATTTTTGACCAAAAAATTTTTTACCCCCCCCCCCAAATTCGATTTTTAAGGACCCCACCCCACCTCAGAACGGCTGACCCCACCCACCCTAATTTCGGCTACCCCCTCCCCCAACGATTTCTCAAGGTACACCTATGGGGGGGGGAACCCAAAAAGTGGGGGGGGGGTCCCCCCCGCCCCCCCCCAACAAAGAAAACCCAGTATAATACAGTTTAGGGGGTTCCTCCCCCCTAAAGTATCCTGTGGTCGGATTTTGGGGGGGGGGGTGGGGTTCCGACGGGGGGTGGGGGACGCCCTAAATTTCCGATTTTTTTGCCGGTGGTCATAAATCTGGGGGGTAGTGGTAGTAGTGGTGGTAGCAAAAATCAGAAAATCTGGAGCGGGGGGTCGCGAAAATTTATCATTTTGATGGGTCCCCCCATCCCTCCCTAACACACCTATATAAGGGGAGAGGGGTCTGCCAAAAAAGGGGGAGGGGGGGGTAGAAAAAAGTCGATTTGGGGGCATAGTATCCTTTGGGGGTTGGGGGTTATTCCCTTCCAAAATTTTTGGCCAATTTTACCCTGCCCCAGCTTTCGGTTACCGCCCCCCGAACCCCCCCCCCCATAGGTGTTACGGGGATTGGGGTTGGGGGGCCCCCCTCCCCCAGAATTTGGGGGGCCCTTTTTAGACCCCCCCACGACCCCCCCCCCAAACCTCCCCCAAAAAATTTCTATTTTTATGTCAAAAATCGCATTTTCAGCCATTGCTAATGCCAAAAAACATTCAACCATGAAGTAATTTTGACATTAGACAGGGGTTTTAAACTTGAAACTTGATTGGCAACATGTTTCTAAGTCTAAAATAAGGTCAACATTGAGCCAGAAAGTCCATAAAACCGTTAAAAACTTGTATGTATCGCCATAATAAACACTTTATGCCAAAAATTTGGACTTCTTTGAAGAATTTTGCAGAATTTACCCTAAAAAACCCCCATTTACCCAATTTTTGACCAAGTTTTCGCGCCTTCGGCGCGACTACCGAACCGACCCCTCCCGGGGGGGGGGCAGGGGCCCCCAAAAATTTTGGGTTACTACCCCCCCCCAAACACCTAATGCCCCCCAGCGATTTTTGGAACCAAAAAGTTAGCTAAATTTGGCCAAAAAGAAGTCATTTTTTGGAAAATTTTTCTAAAATTTTTGACTTAAAATTGCTTTAAAACGGTAAACGGTGCAAAAACACCTAAAACGTTAAAAACAGGCCTTATTTATTTTGAAGGAAAAAGGGACAAATTACGGAAAATTTTGCATTTTTTAGCCATTTTTTGAAATTTCTGAGGTCCGAATATTGGGGGGGCGGGGGTGGTAACCCCATCACATTTCTTGGTTCGACCACCAACCTTCCAAGATTTAGCCCCCCCAGACCCAAAGTTCCAGGGAAACTAATTGGGGGCATAGTAGCACCGGAAATTTTGGTTGGGGCAGGGGTAAGCTCTGGAAATTTGGTGCTCGACCCGCGAAATGTAATGGGGGGCATCCCCAACTCCCCCCAGAATTCGGACCTCAGAAATTTCGATAAATGGCCTAAAAACGCAAAATTTTCTGTATTTTAACGCTTTTTCCGTGAAAACAAGGCTTGTTTTGACAGTTTTAGGCGTTTATACGCGGTTTTAATGCGATTTTAAGTCAAAATTTGGGAAAAATTTTTCAAAAAATGACCATTTTTGGGCAAAAGCTAAACGTTTTGGCTCCAGAAAGAAGGAGCCCGGGGGGGGGGTTGGGTGGGGAAAGCCGAAAGTTGGGGGACAAATTTAGCCCCCCCCAGATTTGTTTTACTTACTCTCCCCCAACTTTTGGCTACCCCTAACCCCCCCCAACGATTTTTTGACCCAAAAAGTTAGCTTAATTTGGTCGAAAAATGGTCATTTTTTGAAATATTTTTCTAAAATTTTGACCTAAAATCGCTTTAAACCGGTGCAGAAACACCTAAAACTGTCAAAACAAGCCTTATATATTTTGATGAAAAAAGGGCTAAATTACAGAAAATTTTGCATTTTTTGGCCATTTTTCGAAATTTCTGAGGTCCTAATTCTGGGGGGGAGTTGGGGGGGTATCACCCATCACATTTCGGAGGTCGCCAAGATTTACCCCCCAGACCCAAAGTTCCAGGGAAACTATGATTTTACCCCCCCCCCCCCCAGAATTTTTGACTTGCCCTCCCCCAACTTTCGGCTACCCCCCGAACCCCCCCAGCGATTTTCGGGCCCAAAAAGTTAGCCAAATTTGGCCGAAAATGGTCATTTTTTGAAAACTTTTTCTAAAATTTTGACTTAAAATCGCTTTAAAACGGTGCAAAAGCGCCAAAAACGATAAGAACAAGCCTTGTTTTGACGAAAAAAGCGTTAAAATACAGAAAATTTTGCGTTTTTAGGCCATTTATCGAAATTTCTGAGGTCCGAATTCTGGGGGGGGGGGACGAAAAATCGGTTTCGAAAAACGAAAAAAATTCGAAAAATCGAAAAAAAAACTCCGCTCGATACCGGTCGTAAGCCCGGCGTCCCTGCCAGCGGGCAGGGGAGGAGGAACGTTGGGGGATGTGGCGACCTCCTGTCAAACAGCCATTCAACTAAAAAGAGGGAGGTCGATGTGAGCCTGCGCCGCGTCGAGCAGGCCTGGTACCTCTTCTGCTCCTTGGGTTAGCTGGGGCCAACCATCCTTGGTACGGTCCAATGGCAGCCCGCTACGGTGTAGTTTTCTTGTCTCTCCCTGGTGGGGGTTAGCTGCCCTTCCGCCGTCTGGGCCCTTAATTTCGCTACTACAACCGAACGAACAGACCGTATCACTACTGACACTCGGAACAGTCTCTCTGCCTCTTATGACAGTTCATCTATAAACCGGCGACGGGGAGGTGAGCTTGATGCTGGAAGAGGATTACTGCTCTGGCTTACTAACATTCGTGGAATTGAGACTAATTTTGATGCTCTCTGCTACAGGCTAGACAGGGGCTAGATTTATGCGTTTTTAGGCCATTTATCGAAATTTCTGAGGTCCGAATTCTGGGGGGGGGGGACGAAAAATCGGTTTTATGTTAAAAACCTGCAAAATTTTCTCAATTTTCAGTAGTTATATAGTAGCGAGTTTTTAAGGTAATTAAACGAATTTTAGCAATTTTGCGCTAGTTCTCTGAGAAATTTCGTTTTTTGGCTAACAATTTTTAAAAATTTGGATAGGGGGTTGATTTTTTTAGTGTGGGGGGTCGGTCGAAGGCCGATTTGGCGGGAGAGGTATATACGTAGCAAAAAATATTTTCGAGGGCAGGGTCGGCGACGCCTACATTTGGGGAGAGGGGTACACACACCCCACCCCGTACCTTCTATGTGTGTCAATCCTGAGGAGGGAACTTATAATAACTTCCCACCAACCACCTCCAGTGAATTTACAATGGTTGTATTTCGTTTTTACAGCGTTTAAATCCCATTGTAAAATCATTGTAAATGTAAATATTACCATGATTTTACCGCGGTTTAACAACGTTAAAGATTTGTTGTACATTCATTATAAATTTTTACGAAATTAGCCAAATTCTTTCTGTTTTCCTGTCCAATTGCCTCATTTTAAACTTCCCACCCTGTATATATAGTGCTCACCCCCCCCCCCCCAGAACTTTGGGGTTTCATTCCCATAGGTGTAATGGGTGGAGGAGGAGGTTGGGGGGGGGGTAATCCCCCCAGCCATTTTTCCAATCCTCCCAGAAATTTTTGGGGGCCCCAACTGCGGGGGGGGGTAGTCGCGCCTTGGCCAAAAATTGGGCATTTTTAGGGCAAATTTTGCAAAATTTTTCAAAAAAGTCCAAATTTTCGGCTTAACGTGTTTATTATCGCGAGAAATATATATATACACGGTTATGACGGTTTATGGACTTCTAGACTCAATATTGACCTTATTCTGGACTCAGAAACATGTTGGGGGGTTTGGGGGGGTCTAAAAAGGGCCCTGACCCTTTTTTCGCCTTGCCCCCCCTTATGGTTCGAAAAAATTTGTTGTCTCCGATGTGGCTGTTGCGCCTAGACTAAATTGAGGTCGCTGATTTTAAAAACCTATCTATCGATCGATCACTAGAATCAATCGATAAAAATCGATCAAAAAATTTTTGTCACCATTTTTAGCGAAAAGTCGTCGCACGGGTATATAATTCGGGAGCGATGACTCCGAATCTACTGTTGAAATTTCAAAAAAATCTATCGTTTGCCTGCGACAATCGATTTTTTTCAATTTTTCAAATATATTCGTCAATAACTCGATTTGGCGGCTCGGATCCCGGAGCCTGCTGAGACTAGCTGGCATACCTGACAAACTGATACAAATCGTCGTCGGTAAGTATAACATGTCTACATGTCAGGTCAGAGTTGATGGAAATTTAATATCTGAATTTACGATATCTGCGGGCGTCCGCCAAGGCGACGTGCTATCCCCCATCTTGTTCCTTCATGTCGTCGATTGGGTCATGCACCACGCAGTCCTTCCTGACGATGGTCTGGAGACCGCTGCAGACACCGTGCTCGCAGGCCTTGAGTATGCTGACGATGTGGTTATCCTGGCAGAGTCTGAACCTGAAGCAAATTTGCAACAACAAACGGACGGTGTTGATGGTTGGGACAGATTGGTTGGCCTGTTCTTCTGGGCTTATTCTAGGGATTTTTTCTTGGGGGGGCCCCCCCAAAGGTCCGAGGGGCAAGGAATTTTGGGGGGGGGCGAAAAATTTTTCTAAAAATATGCTAAAAATAGCGCTATTTTTCTGGCATGTACTGTAAAAGTTGATTTTTATTGCAAAAATAAGCAGATTTAGTGTTAAAAAAGACAAAAAATGAGTAAAAATCTCCGGTGAAGCCGGAAAATTTTTGAAGGGGGGGCGATTTTTGGGGGGGGACGATTTTTGGGGGGGCAGGGTGTTTACGGGGGGGCCCCCCACCCCCCCCCCCCCCCCCCCACTAGAATAAGCCCAGCTCTTGAACGCTGCAAAGTGTAAAGTATATAGTCCGTCCAAAGGGCTTCGACCTCATGGAAAGCAATGTGGTGGTATATAAACGGTTCCGTAGTGGAAGGAGTTGACAACTTTTCCCACTTAGGCATTAACGCCAATGCCAATCTGGATGCTGAAATAACTATCAGAATTGGCAAAGCAACCACAATATTTAGATCTCTACACTCTACAAATGCCTGTGGTCTAAACGCCAGATATCCATCAAGACCAAACTCGGAATTTTCGATGCCACCGTGTTGCCGGTGCTTCTTTATGCATCAGAAAGGTGGTCTGTATAACGAAGTGATATGTGAAAGCTGGAGGTGTTTGAAAGGCAGTGCCTCCGCAGCATCCTTGGGATTAAAAGAAGCGACCGCATCCGAAATGAAGAGCTGTATACCAGATGCCACCAGCGAAGTCCCCTGTCGACGGTTATACAACGAGCCAGGCTTCGCTGGCTGGGACATGTACCCCGTTCCCACCAGACTGGAATTGTCTACACTAACCTATTCAAACCCGTTCCACCAAACTGGAGGTTTCCTCCTGGGCGCCCCCCCCCCTTATCGTGGAGTTAATTGGTTGAACAGGATCTGTGGACTACCCTTACTCCGTACAGGTACGCTGGGCTTCCTTGGGAGGTGGTGGTCCGGGACCTACCAATGGATAGGGTACAATGGAGAAGCATGATCAGGCGCATTGGTATGGACCGGCGCCCGTCAGATGGCTGAAGCAGCAGTGAAGTCGGATCAAGTACAAGTAAGAAGTAGGATCGAAATTTTGACTGCAGATTCGGAATTACCCTTGGGACGACTTTTCGCGAAAATTGGTGACAAAAATTTTTTTGATAGACTTTGATCGATCGTTTCTAGTGATCTTTCGATTCGATTTTTTAAATCAGCGACCTCGAGTTACCCTAGGGGCAACTTCTCAGCCAAATCAGAGACAAAAGGGGGACCAGACCAGGGCGAAAAATCCCCCAATCTAAATAAGTGCCTATTTTCGACCAACTTCACCCCCCTTTTTTACTTACCCTCCCCCAACCTACGGCTACCCACCCCCCCCCCCCCGAACCCCCAACGATTTTTGGACCCAAAAACGTAGCTAATTTTGGCTGAAAAATGGTTATATATTGTTTGAAATTTTGTGACTTTATGAAGAATGTTTCTCAAATTTTGGCTTAAAATCGCTTTAAAACGGTGCTAAAAGGCCTAAAATGTTACGTAAAAACCATATTTTCACCGGGGGGGGAGGCGTTGGCGGGGGGTGCTCCCTCCAAAAGTTTCGACCCCCTTTGCCCCAAGAATTTTCGACCCTCCCCTTCGCCCCCTCCCAAGATTTTTCGACATACCCTCCCCCAACTTGCGACTTCCAAACCCGGCCCTTTTTGGAGCCAAAAAGTTTGCCCAAAATGGCACTTTTTGAATAATTGTTCTCAAATTATGGGTTAAAATCACTTCAAAATGGTGTAAAAACGCATAAAACGATAAAAACAAGCTCTGTTTTGATGAAAAACGAGTTAAAATATATACAGAAAATTTAGCGTTTTTAGTCCATTTTTTGGATTTTCCGAGGTCCTAGTCTGGGCTTTTTCTAGGCGGTACAAAGGGGGGGGGACCCAAAGTGGGCTAAAATCGCTCCAAATGCAGTAAAAATAGCCTGTTTTCTGCATATACTGCTATATATAACTGCTAAAAACTGCTCAAAAATCGAGTTTGAGTACCAAAATTAGACGATTTTTGACAAAAAATTCCGGCGAGGCCGGAAAATTTTTGAAAATTTGTGACCAAAAATCCTTAAAATTTGGCATTTTCTGGGCACCTTATGTTGAGTGGGAGGGGGAAGCCCAAAAAAGTGGGGGGGGCGCCCCCCCCCACCCACCCCCCCCCCCAGTAAAAAAGCCGGTGGGGGGGTTCGGTGGGGGCACACCACCCCATTTGGTGGTCAACCACCAAATTTACATATATAGCTTGCCCCCCAACCAAAATTTCCGGTGAAACTATGTTAAAAGCAAGCCTCAAAAAATTTTTCCAATTTTTGGCTATTCGAAATTTCTGAGGTCCCTTCTAAAATCCCAAGATTTACCCCCCCCCCCCAGACCCTAAGTTCCAGGGAAGCTATGATTTTGGCAATACAAAATACCCTAAAAAAATTTTCGAAAATGTGATGCCCCCCATTTTAACTATGGAGGGCAACTTCGAGCCCCCCCCCCACAAACAGGGTTTTTTTGGTCACCGAACTTTAGGCCAAATGGCCTCAACGCCTAAAATTTTTTAGGCCATCACCCAAAAAATTTAGGCCATCCAAATTTTGTTAATTTTTAGGTTGCGCGTTATTGTACGCATTGTTAAAATTACAGTTATCATGTATTCATGCGTTATATATTCAAAAATCGCTGTTTAACAACAAAAATCGTCATCATCAGTATCCACATCAGAAAAACTACGTTTTTACCTTAAAATGGCAGAAACAGAACCTTGTTAGCATAGAAATAATAGTGCACGACAGTTTAATAATGAATTTTTAATGAAAATTAAAACATGTAGGAGCGTACGAAGTATATATATACATATAGATAACCAATGAAAAAGGCCATTAAACTAATAGAAATATATAGTTAAACTACTAAAAAATAGCATTTCTTCTATGAAATCTTTATAATAGAAACTGAAATTATATATATATAACTTGAATGCGCATTCATAAGTGCAAATAGACAATGTAACTAGCTGGCGGCTGGCACAGCCCAGAAATACAAGTAAAAATGTATGAACTCGCGCCGAAGGCGCGAAAATTTTTTTAGAAAATCACTGTTTTTACTTATAAATCAATAAAATTCAACTGGGTTTTCGTCGAAAAATTTAGGCCAAATGGCCTCAACGGCCAAAATTCTTTAGGCCATCGACTCATGAATTTAGGCCATGGCCTAAGCTATGGCCTAAAAAAACCTTCCCCACAAAGCCAGACATAATAAGCCAGACCTAACCGCACAGACTTTAGGGTAACCCCAGATTATAGCCATGGGGGAAAAAACCCACATTTTCGGATTTTGGCTGGAACTTTTTTATTATAAGGGGTATCTGAGAACTTTATATACCATCGTACTTGGCGTACTTAGAACTTTCTTTTAAGCCTATTTGCACTTCTCAATGTTGTACCGTTAGAGCGGTATAATGCAAAAAGTAGCGGGGGAAAAACCCAATGGGGGGAACTGGCATTTTTTTAGGGTTTTGAAAGTGGGGGGGGGGGCTTCGCCCCCCCCCCGCGGGAGGGGGAAGTTGGGGGGGGCTTCCGAAAATTGGGGGGGGGGCGAGCCAAATGTAAAATATACCGAAATTTTTAGCGAAAAATTAGCATTTTTAAGGTAACAACGCAAAAAATCGCTGTTTTTAAGCTTAAAATGAGCTTATAAGTCCATAAATTAGCTAAAAATTGAGAAAATTTTTGAAAATTTGACCTCAAAAACCTAATTTTTTGACACTTTTGGACGACCCCCAAAAAAGTGGGTGGGGGCTTGCCGAAAAGTGGGGGGGGCGAAAGTGGGGGGGGGGCTCCGAAAAGTGGAGGGGGGAACCGAAAAGTGGGGGGGGCCCCCCACCCCCCCCCCCCACTAAAAAAATGCCAGGGGAAAAACCCAAATGGGGGGGAAAATAAACCCACCCCTCACAGGTCTTAAAAATTGTTCTATCGCAATTCTGACACTTCCAGTGTAAAATTCAGCCCTTTTTTAGTTAGTATGAACCAAAAAACCCGATCTAAGTAGCTTTTTTTGAGATCTCTTGTGCCCTTGAAAATGCTGCATCAACTGGCCAGGTTTCATAAAGTTTAACACATAAACATAGGACAATTTTTGAAAAATGCTAAAAATGATGTAATTTGATAAAACTTATTATTCTATCGTGTAGAGAATGGTTTTTTACGTAGAATTGGCTGTTAAAATCCACAATTGTACCTGTATTGGGTCCTCCAGCAGCGAAATGGCACTTTTAAGGTTTTTAGCCCCTAGCTAGCCAGGTAAGCAAAATTGTCCGAATCTGACCGCATAGGATGACGCAGCGTGCTCGATAGTACCGTGCTATAGTCTCTAATTTTCCGTGTTGAGTTGTTAAAAAATTTTTCAAAAAAATTTGGGTGGGTTTTTTCCCCCAAAGTGGGTTTTTCCCCCGCCACGTTTGGCAATGTGCCAGACTAACGGTACAGCGGATCGGTCTAATTTTGGCTGTGTGCAAAGAGGAAGAGTTGCCATCATTGCAGATATTTGCAAAACTTTTCTAACCCAACCCAGTCAAAAGTTACATCGGTCCAAACTTTTGCAAAATTTTGGCATGGTTGGACCAAAATGTAGTTGTCATTTTCAAAATGTCATAAAATGAGCAGGAGTGAACCAAATGACCTGATCTTTGCATACATAGGTAAGAAAGAGTCGCGCTTCCTGCTGCTATGTTTTGGAGCTCATATCTCCAACCCATGACCCAGGAGGCGGGTGGGTTTTTCCGCCCAAAAAGGGGATGGGTTTTTTTCACCCCATGGCTATACGTATATATGTGAAACCCGAGTGAAAGTGAGAGTGTTTCTTTCAATGGTAAATTATTGCAGCTATTTTATGACGTCGTCCAAAAGTTTTTGGCTGAAGGTCTATTAGAAGTGCTTGTGTAATGTGTAAATAAAAATGTGTAAATATCATTTTATGAAACCTGATTACTTTAGACTGCAAGCAAATGATATTATAGCGTCCGTTTTGGGTCCACGTTTTATACCTCACGTCCGCGTCCGCAAGTGATGTATACCCCGCTTTCGCGTCCGCGTTTTATACCCTAAGTCCGCATGAACGCCCGCCCGCTTTTTATACTTTATATACGTATATACGTCGTACGTGCGTCCGCTTTTTATACCCCGCGTCTGAAGGACTTTCCGCGTCCGCTTTTTATACTGCTCCATTTTCAAGACAATCACCAGTTGAGTTAAAGCCGACGCTAGAGTAAAGTTAAAGCTATATACCTTATCTTTGTACATAATATATATAATTTTATTTGTTTTAGTGTCCACATTTATCGATATATTTGGGCAATGTTTTGGAAAGCGTTCCGAAGCTCCTGCTGTTATTCACGCCATTTCCTGTTTAGTACAATCCTTAATCGATCCTTTTTCTTTAAACCCAATCGCTCATGGTATATATATAACAATTTTTATCATAGGGTTCGCGGTAGCGACTGAGAGAAAATGGTCGATTACCGTTTAAAACAAGGCTGCGCAGATTTGTAT
>JASAND010004251.1:0-66994 GCA_030248195.1 Trissonchulus latispiculum | reverse complement strand
AAAAAGTTACAGTCTCGAATCTTGCTTAACGCAAATATGGCCGGAACAAAAAAATTAATATTTATAGACTAGTTTCGTTCAGTGCTTCACGGATAAACAGCTACGTACTTACATAGGTTCATGACACTTAAGACATGCTCATTGACAAAGTGTGCCGCAGCCATAGGCGTTTGACAAGGCGGACGCTCCAACTCCGACGCTACTTAGTTTAATTCAATAAAATTTTGCTGTGCTTACAATTTCCAGCGCTGGCTTTAAAATTTTGTCAGCCTTTTGCGAAAAATCTAAGATCTAATGTTGGGGGATTGGATTAACTGTTCACATAAAAATGAACAAATTATGTAAATTATTTAGATGTCAATAATTTGTCCTCATGGAACAGTATTCTTGTGTCTTACTGTTTTTGCAAACGTTTTCTTAGAAAATGACACATTTTGGAAAAATAATAAACCATTGGCGAAGTTTCATCGTCCTCTCAAACCACATGTTTTGTAATCTTACTACGTTTTCGTATATCATTTCTTCGCAATGGCAAAAAGTGAAAAAAGTTGCCCAAGGTGGGTTTTTGATATCATTCGAAAGTTCTAGGCGAGTAAGTCAAAAGTTGGCACAGAACTTGGGTCTATGTAAAAATGCCCCAAAACTGAATTATATATCGCTATCGGCCAAAAATAACTCGAAAAGGCGATGAAGTTGTATCATTAGAAAGCTGGGCTGACCAAAAGTTGTAGTAGATGTAAGAAAACTGGTTAACTTGCAAAAATGGTCAAAATTGAACGTTGCCCAATAGGCTTAATGTTGCTGTCAGGCGAAAGCATTCAATGGACTGAAAAAAGTTGTAAGAGACTGGACCAATCGCTCTTGCAGGTGAAGGGAAAGGGTACGCTAATAGGAAGCCGAGCATTCGGCGGTTGGATCCGACAATCCAACATATTAAAGTCAAACCAACCGACGCCGTCGATTTGGTCCGCTTGATGCGGAGCTGACGTATCTTAACTTGATCTATCTATGTGTCGCACATAGGTGTTTTGCTGGTTATACACAGAGTTAATGACTCTGCCAAGACGACCAGCCACCGCGCCTATGGACGACCGGTTTGGACCGCTGCATTGATGGACTCAAACGGAATCACCAATATTGCACTGTCGTGACGCTGCCCCGAGCTTGCCAAAGCTGCTAGAATGACTTGTATATATATATAGTCTACCATTCTAATTCGTTATGCAACGGGGCCTGACGCCAGCCCCGAAACTTATTGATTGCAGGAGCGCACTTAGGGGCAAAATTAGACATATATAAAGTAAAAATCTTATTGCCGGCGGCGCAGCGCAGACATTTATTTAGAAAGCTTTCGCGCCTTGCGAAATTTGCTCGATTTTTACCTAATTTGCGCTAACTTTATTTTTAAACCTATCCATAGCAAGTTTCTTGTTATTGTCAAAAATTATCGCACTTTGGCCCAAAATGTATGCTTAAAATAAGCTTATTTCAGCTTCTTAAACCTTTTCATACGTAGCAATTTGGCATTATCAAAAAATTTTAAACTTCTGGGGGCTTTGCCCAACAGACCACCAATTCTTTGAGGTTCGCCCCACAGAATAATAACTATATATGTTGTGCGTCACTGACAGATTGTATGGAGAAAGAGTATCACTGCAGAGTTTGTCACCTGAAACAGTCGGGCCTCAGTTGGAGCCCGAGCACATAACCTGCGGTTTGGCCAATAGGCTCTACTGTGATATTGCGTTAATTTATTGCATAACAAGCAAAACAAAGTAACCTGAACATAGGCTTCTGGGAAAAGACCACGTTCTCCTCGACTATTGATTCCTTCCCACCAGCCTTCACCAACATCCTAAACAATTAGCAACCAAATACCAATATATAAATTATGCCTATAGTGTCGTTTGCACTACATGAAAACAACAGGAGAGCTGTAGAGAACGACAAAATTTTAGATATAGTTTAGTTTTAACTAGTTTTATTATTAGAGTTTTAAGGTGCTGGTATCGCAATGTTTTTGGTAGAACGAAAGAAAATTCACACTACTGCGGAGGGACATGTTCCCTGGTTTGAATTAACACGTCTCCAGCTGCTAGAAAACTGAATTGAATTAGTGTCACCATAGACTTGGCTGATTTTTGGAGCATTAGGAGATGCATTCGGTTCGATCCCCGGACGCCACAGACTCTAGGCAACCCAGCTATCAATCCTTTACTGGGCGGTAAATGGGTACCACTACGGTGGGAAGGTAACAGGAGTCTGTGCAGAAGGGCCTGCCCCCCCCTTCCACGGATGCAGTCATCATTTGAGGTGACACTCCTGGCTCTACGGCTGAGAATCCGGGGACCAGCACCGGCAGCCCATGTCCTGTGGCAGGACGGAGGTATCTCCAAGGGTAAACCTTTACCTTTTTAACCTTACAGTGTATCAAAAACACTGCACGAAAACATGTCAACGCCTTAGGCCAAAATTCTCCACCTCTCCTATACAGGGCTTTATCTAGAGGAAAATAAGGAAGGTAGGCAGTGAGAGGGGCTCCCACTAATGGAGGGGGAACCTAAACGTCGTGGTTTTACCCACTGTGTCTAAAATCGCCAACAATTCATCAATGTTAGCCCGTTTTGTACATACACGTATATTATTTATTAGGGAGGGGAAGGGATGGGGCTGGAAAAAAGGTTTTTTCCGTTTTTTCCATTTTTTTCCGATGGGGTGGAAAAAATGGAAAAATATTCCTAGTGTTATTTTAACGATTTTTACAGCGAAATATACATAATGTTTTCTGATCTTTTCCGGGGTTTTCGCACTATTTTTACAACCGTGGGTCATAGCAGGTGGGGGTATGCTAAATCTGACCAAATTGTATTTGGGTTTTTTGGAAGCATCGGAAAAAATGTAAAAATATTCGAGACATGTTCTGAAATTGAATTTTAAAATCAGAACATTAAGAAACTATCAAAAACACTGTTTAATGAGATAATAAGACGATATTCATGAACTCGAGCTAACTCTGGGATTTAAAATTTTTTACCATGGAATGTGTAATGGCTGCTTAGCCCAGGTAGAATTCACAGTTCCATGTCAAGCAGTGGAATGTTCAGCAAAAAACTGTTAATACGTCTGGTATTGTTTACTTTACGAGGTGTGTACCTACGAAAACCACAGACCAGGTCTAGTAGACGTTAGAACCGTCAAGGTATACGTAAGTCACCTGTAGTTTACTTTACAGTATCGTCTGCTGAAGATTCCTGTAATCAATACTGGAACCTTTGCAAGCGCTTGTGTAAGTGCACTACCCGGTGGGGCTATGAAATATTTTGAAAACTGCTTCTATGCATGTAGAAACATGAAATAACGCAACTTTTAGCACATTGGCGAACTTTAGGGTGATCCGAAAAAAGAAAAATGGAAAAAACCGGAAAAAAGGAAAGTTTTGTTGCGCACCAAGCCAGGGTATTTGTAGGGGTTTTTTCGGGGGAGGGGGATTTTCGGGGGGTGTTTTGCAAAAATGAACTAAGAATAGGTATTTTTGGCGTAACACGTAGAAAGGCAAAAAGTTCTCAAAAATGCCAGGATTTAAGCTAAAAATACCATTTTTACGGAAAAATCTCCGGCGAAAGTTTTTGAAAATTTGCCTATTTTTGGCAAAAATTTAGGCCCCAAAAAAATCCCGGGGGAAGCACAAATCCCGGGAGGGGGCGATTTCGGGAGGGAAGGCATTTTCGGGGGGGAAGGTCAATTTCGACCCCCACCGGTAAAAATACCCTGTCAAGCACCACAATAATTGACTGTCGACCAAAGCATGCAGGCGAAACCGCAAAATTTTTTAATTTTTGATTAAAACACCTTAAAATATAGGAATTTCTGGGCATTTGAGCAGCCCAAAAATCTGGGGGTTGAGCCGCGTGGGGGAGAAACTCAAACGGTGCCCCCCCTCCCCAAAAGTAAAAAGCTACCTAAACCTAAGCAACCACGAAAAATTATTAGACTACGGAAAAATTATTTCTGGTGAACCCTGTGCAAAACACAATACCCATGTACCGCCAGTAACATATTATATATCATTTGTTGTTACAGCGCCGTTTTACATTGATTAGACAAAAACTACATCAGAGCAAGATAGAGATTCACTGTTTGATAAAAGTTTTTGTTTTTACAATTCAACCCATAGGTTAACGCTGAGAGTCCAAGCACCCACCCCAAACCCGGACAAGGTTCAAGCCCTACCGCCGTCGGGGACAACGGGTAACCAAAAAAATGACCAAGGGGTATATAAATAAAAACAATTAAGGCTTCGCCGGACTTTTTCAGGTAAAATTGTCAATTATTTATATACGTAATCGTGAAAATTGAACAAACTTGGAAAATATTTCTGAAACTTGAAGATTTTGTTATATATAAATTTTTAAAAACATTAACAAAGTTAGAATTTACTTTTCGAAAAATTGCTCTAATTTATTCTTCAAGTGCCATGGAAATTTCAGGTCCAGGAACATTCCCCCTCAAAATCTGATGGGGACAAGCCCCCATAGGACCCGACCCTAAATTTTAATGATTATGATTCCCCAAAATACCTGAGTTGTGACTGTGAGAACATCCCCTTCCCTTATTGTCAGTTCATTGGAACCAGGCTGACCATCAAAGTCATACAAAGCCTGTGCCTAAAACAGTAAAAACCTTGCAAAAGCAAACATGAAACATAGAAACTAATGTAATGCCTACTGCAACAAATCTCGACTAGTGCACAATAAAATTTTCAATAGTAGTGAATATCAATTTCAGGTCTAGAATCTCGAAACAATGGTGTTCGCATCAAAAATATCAATATTTTTGCAAAAATTCATATCAAATTGACTTTTGAAAATTTTGTATGTTTAACACGTATATCATGGGGGAGCTCGGAGAGCCCCCCATAATATGAGCTATAAAGGCACTTTGCGGATATTGAAAAGTGCTAATTAGGCATAACTAATTAACGGGAAGGAATTAAGAGATATTTACATTTTTGAAATCTCCAGGCCAAGAGCTTTCGAATGACACCAAACTTGCCCAGAAAAAATGAACTTTGAAAAAATCGACTTTCTCTTACGGGTTTGAAAGTGGGGTTTTTTCTCTGTATTCAGCATTATTTTTGTCAATTTCGATTCGATTTCATTCGATTCGATTTTTGTCAATAACTCAATTTTTCAAACGGCCCATAGGAAAAATTTTTCTATACTATTTTTTGAATATCTAGGCAATGGTACTTAGCAAGTTTATGTTTTTTCCGAATTTCGATCTGGTTAGATTTTTATAGATGGTCAAAAATGGGAAAAATAGCGTTTTTGGACACCTTCAAGCTGAAAAATTTCTAAGTCCGAAAATTTGAAAATAGTCTAAAAACGGGCAAAAACAGCGTTTTGCGGCCTCGGGGTGGTACCCATATCCAGTAAATCGGGGTCGCTGAACACGATAAGCATATCGCCGAAACCGACGGATGTGGCCCTCGGACTGCATGGCGCCCGTGGTTCCTCGCCCAGGGTCAATGTTGGGAAAAGTCCCAAAAAACGGCTATTTTTGGTCTTTTGGTGGTACCTATATATAGTGAATCGGGGTCGCTGAACACGATGAGCATATCGCCGAAACCGACGGATGTGACCCTCGTGCTGCATGGCGCCCGTGGCTCCTCGCCCAGGGTCAAAGTTGGGAAAAGTCCCTAAAAACGGCTATTTTCGGTGGTGCCTATATGTAGTAAATCGGGGTCGCTGAACACGATGAGCATAGTGCCGACACCGTATCTCGCCTGGTTCATCTGGTTCAAGGTTGAACCAGTTCCTGGTTCAAGCTACTGGAGATAGCTAGACGGCTGAAATTTTGCGTACAAAGGTTATTGGGCATGGGGAATTCACTGGTGGTGTATCTTTGGTGATCCAACATATGGCTGGCCAGATCTGGTTCAACTGGTTCAAAGTTGAACCAGTTCCTGGTTCAAGCTACTGGAGATAGCTGAAAGGCTGAAAGCTGGCATACAAAGGTTGTTGGACATGGGGAATTCAGTGGTGATGTAACTTTGCTGATCTGACCCTTGGCTGGCCAGATCTGGTTCAGCTGGTTCAAAGTTGAACCAATCCCTGGTTCAAGCTACTGGAGATAGCTGGAAGGCTGAAATTTTGCATACAAAGGTTATTGGGCATGGGAATTTCAACCTGGCTTTTTCCTAGGCAAAAATTTCTGGGGGGGGAAGTCCGGGGGGCGGGCCCCCCCAGGTCTGGGGGGGCACGGATTTCTGGGGGGAGAAAATTTTTTTCAAAAATGCTTAAAAAATAGCTATTTTTGCTGCTGAGCTAAAATGTGAACTATTTTTAACCTCAATTTAAGCTTAAAATAGCTAAAAATGCGTAAAAATCCGGCGAAGCCGGAAAACTTTTTCAAAATTTACCCTCAAACCCCTATTTTTCCGGGCACTTTAAAGTTCTGGGGGGGAAAGCCCGAATCCTGGGGGGGCGACCCAAGTCTGGGGGGAACGGAATTCTGGGGGGACCGCCCCACCCCCCCCCCTGTAGGAAAAAGCCAGTCACCGGTGGTGTTACTTTGCTAATCTGACCCATGGCTGGCAAGATCTGGTTCAACTGGTTCAAAGCTGAACCAGTTCCTAGTTCAAGCTACTGGAGCTAGCTGAAAGGCTACAAAGGTTATTGGGCATGGGGAATTCACTGGTGGTGTTACTTCGCTGATCTGACCCATGGCTGGCCAGATCTGGTTCAACTGGTTCAAAGTTGATCCAGTTCCTGGTTCAAGCTACTGGAGATAGCTGAAAGGCTGAAATCTTGCATGCAAAGCTTATTGGGCATGGGGAATTCACTGGTGGGATTTGTGATTGCTGCTGCCACAGTTATGGCAGCGTTCCCAAAAACTAGACGGAGGACAAGTAGGAAAAATGCTCCTTGCGGTCGCATGAAAAAGTTAATATGAGCTACCATGGTCAACATTTAAATGTGTCAAGGACAAGATTTAAAATGTTATGAGCCAACATCTAAATAAGTAGAGGACAAGATCTAAACGGCTAATATGAGCCGCTACGTTTCTTTTGGGCTCATATTGACGCGACTAAAATGGCAAACATATATACAGTTTACGGTTGGCATATAAGCATCAGTGTTTATAAACGATTTGTTTGGCTTGGGAATATTGAATTAGTGTGATGACTGCGATGATAACTTCAAATGTGATTTCTCAAGATTTCACTACATGTGTAAGTTCCACATTTTCGTTTCTTCATTAGATTGGACTTCGGTTTCGTTTTGTTGACTTATATGGTGGCCTTAAATGTGTACTTGGATGTAGCGGTGGAGAAGAAAACATTTACGTACAGCTTTGCAAAATTAATGTTTATATGCGTCGTTATTCATGCAAGCCATTTCAGTGTTGGATTAAAAATAAGCAAAAGCTAAATGAGCGTCAATATGAGCCCAAGAGAAACGTAGCGGCTCATATTAGCCGTTTACATCTTGTCCTCTTCTTATTTAGATGTTGGCTCATATTAAACATTTTAAATCTTGTCCTTGACACATTTAAATGTTGACCATCATAGCTCATATAAACTTTTTCATGCGACTGCAAGGAGCATTTTTCCTACTTGTATATAAACATGTAAACACGTAAGCAAATTTTGGAAATTTTTGAAAATTGGTCGCACCACAGACACTAGAGCCAAATTGCATACACCATCGAGAAGTTCGAGACATACGTAATCCTCTGAGAAACTGTAGTCCATTTTGGGCTAGGTCTTTCCAGTAGTTCAGGTTGACCCACCAAAGTTGACCCTGTCTGACACCCATGTATTCCAAAATTTTCAAAGTTCCAAAAAATTTGCTGAGAGGCTGCGAGAGCTACAATACACCCCCAAAGTAGTTTTGGACGCTCTTTAAGATAGGCTATTCAAATCCGATCTAGCTCATATGGGTGACTCACACTGGCGATGGGTTATTTCCGCATCTCGGACTGGGTTTTTTCCGCATCTCGGACTGGGTTTTTCCCGCCGCGCTATATATACAACTCCGTAGGGGTTGCCATTCTGCAAAAACTATAAGAATTTTCCCATAATTCGAAAAAATGAGTTCTAGTTGTCTAAAAATGAGAAAGAAGAAGAAAAGTCTGAAAAGTGGCTCTTTCCGGATTGACTAAATACATACCTGCACTTCTGCCATGAAACAACTTTGATGAAAGACTTGTTAATTAAACCACAAAGAACTCAGTCATAAAATCTCCACCTATTCGACAGTCATCTATATACACGTGTCCTGAAAATAAACTGACAATCGCACTTATACATAGGTGTATAGTCAGACCCGGGAAAAAACTATTTTCGACTTGTGGTATCCTTTTGTGCAGTGCTTTTTCAAAACTCTATGACTTTCGCAATTTTGGGAGTTGGAAAGAGCTCTATGCATCGTTTTAAAGCTTACTGTCAGGACATTCAGATGAGCTTACGAAAGTAGTAAAATTAGCAAAACATTAGCAAAAATTTTCGGACATAACGGCTAAATATAGACCAAAAATTTTTGAACATCGATTTTTCAAAACTGCGAAACCAGACAAAATTTCTTTTTGCACTATCATACAAAGAACATATTGGCCGAGGGCTTTTTTGGTTTCGCTCATTGTTACATAACGGTTGAGAAAATTTGCAAAATGCACGAAGAAACTAAATTTTTAAACTTTGCACTAAATTTTCTCGAAACTGGGAACGTCTTGGCCAAAACCAAGAAAAGCGTCCCTCCGCAGTAGTACGAATTTCCATTCTACCAAAAATCTGAGTAGTTTTGGAGAAATCGATGTTTAAAACAAAATAGCAGCAGTTTTGCCAAAATGGTTTTCCGGCCAAATCTCAAAAAGAAAGCAATAAAGTCCGGCTAGTAGGGATTCATAAAATGCGCATTTGAACCATAGTTTCCCTGGAACTTTGGGTCTGGGGGGGGGTAACTCTGGGAAGGTTGGTGGACGACCCAAGAAATGTGATTGTGATGGGGGTACCCCCCCCCCAGAATTTGGACCTCAGAAATTTCGAAAAATGGCCAAAAATGCAAAATTTCCTGTAATTTAGCCAATTTTCTTCAAAATAAGGCCTGTTTTCAACTGTTTAGGCGTTTTTGCACCGTTTTAAAGTGATTTTAAGTCAAAATTTTAGAAAATTTTTGGTTAGCTAACTTTTTGGGTCAAAAATCGCTGGGGCCTGGGGGGGGGGTAGCCGAAAACTGGGGGAGGGTATCTCAAAAATATTCTGGGAGAGGGTAAAATTGGTCAAAAATTTGGGGGGGAGTACCCCCCCCCCAAAGGAAACTATCGATTGAGTATAAATAAACCAAAATTGTTGGTAAGGTTTGGCAGTAATTTTGAGAAAAGTGATTTCCTCGAAAATGGCCATTTCTTGACCCTCAAAACGGTTCTTTGCTTATATATACTCACTTAACCACTGGAGATAGCTCAAAGGTTGTAAAAGCAAAAATGTTCATTTTGTGTCCTCTTTCCATTCATAACAACCAATTTGATGTCTCGTCTACCTACTCAAAGCCTAAGGCCAAAAACCAAAACCTTCTTATCTTTTGGTCTAAAAATCCGGGACTGGTTTCAGAATGTTAAAGAACACGAAAATAGATTATATCGTGAGTTTCATCTATTTTCGTAAAAGATTAAAGCCATAGGTGTAAGGTGGGGGGGGGTTGGGGGGGCACCCCCCAGTCATTTTTTCAACCCCCCCCCCAGAACTTTTGGGGGGGGGGGTCGTCCCCAGTCGCGCCCAAGGCGCGAAAAACGGCCAAAAATTGGGTATTTTTAGAGTAAATTTTGCAAAAATTTTCAAAAATGTCCAAATTTTTGGCTTAAAGTGTCTATTATTGCGAGGAATACACATTTTTAACTGTATTATGAACTTTCTGACTCATTATTGATCTTATTTTGGACTTGGAAACATGTTGGCAATCAAGTTTTCCAGTTTAAAAACCATGTCTAATGTCAAAATCACTTCATAGTTGAATGTTCATTGGCATTAGAAACGGCTGAAAATGCGATTTTTGGCATAAAAATTGAAAAATTTTTTTGGGGGAGGTTTGAAGGGGTCTCCAGAGGGGGCCCCCTAAAAAAAGTTGGGGGGGCAAATCTCTGTTACACCTATGATTAAAGCCGTATGAGTCAAAAATACCCGAAAGGAAAACAAGCACCTTAAGCCTTCTAACTATCTAACTTCTAACTAACTAAATGTTTGCCAATTTGGAAGAGGTTTTGCATGTAAGTGCCCGGCACTGCCCCCTATCGATTCTGGTATTAAAATCTTCCCTAGCACCACAGGTTCTCAGATTAATAAAAAATCGGTGCTTTCTAGCCGACAAAATGGTAAAAATGACTTGTGGTATAAAAAATCATCCCAAAATATAGTCGCTGGAGTATATAGATTTGATGCTTCCAGCTTAAAGAGCGCATCAAATTTAGTATATTTAGCCAAAAAACAACAGTTATAATGAATTGGTAACGATTATTAGGATTTGAAAATTTCAAAAATTGTGCAGCATCAACCAATCAGGTTTCGTAAGCAAAATAGCCATTTTTGAAAAATACTCAAAAATGGTCATTTTTGAATTGTGATTAATTTAAGGGGGGGGGGGTGTACGTATATATATACCCAGGGATTTGCACAACTTCTTCAGAGAGAGCTAGTGCAAACAGGTAACATATCAGTTAAAAAGTTAATATATAAGGCATTGATATATCCCATGATGACATCTGAGCAGAGCAGTCGAGGGGTCCAACCTGAAAATTTTTCGTTCATTTTTTCAAATTTCAGGTTGGCCTAAGCTCTAATTTTTTCTCGAAGATACTGAACTTTCCACACAACTTTCTATGGACATGACTTATATATATATACACACAGATTTTTGTACAAAGGTAGCCTGCCCCAAATAATCTTCGGCAACCTCCCCGAACCCTCGCCCAGCGATTTTTGGAACCAAAAAGTTAAAGTTAGCCTCACCTCACCCCAAATAATTTTCGGCAACCTCCCCGAACCCTCGCCCAGCGATTTCTGGAACAAAAAGTTAAAATCGCTTTAAAAAGGCGTAAAAATGCCGAAAACGTTAACAAGGATTGACAGGATATCTGAACAGATCAAGGAAGCTGAATGATTTTGATATGCATATTGAGTATCGGTGTGCTTATGTAATTGATAGCCGATTACTGTATTGTTATTATTGTAATGTAAACGGTATCTTGAGTAAGAAACTAGAATTGAGTTATTTTTATAGTACGACCAAAAATGTGTGTACAAACTTCGACCGTTTATAGCAGATTAACCTTTGGAGTAAACCCCAACAATGTATATATTTTTAGAATCCTCAGGAACCCGAGATTTCGAAAATCAGGAAAAATCCGGAATTCCGGGTTTCATTCACGGAAAATCTAAGATTTTTAGTTTTTCGCGCAATTTTTATCGCAATCAAAATTTTGATTTCAGGATCGAATAGAGTTGGTCCCGCTGCATATTTTTGCTCTTAGAAATTTTTCACGAAAATGCACCCAATTTCCGGAATTCTGGGTTTTAGAAATTTCCGGATTTCAAAAATTTTCTCCAATACCCAGAAACAAGATGGGTAGGATTCGAAAGCTCTTAACGAGCTGAACAACTTTTATAATAGAATGAACTCTTGAAAATGCACTCAATTCCCGGAATGCGCAAAAACTGGATTTTCCGAATTTTAAAAATTTTTCCCATACCCACAATATGGGTATCATTTGAAAGCGCTTGATGAGCTGAAGAACTTTTGTAATAGAACCAATATCTGAGAACGCAGCAAATTCCCGGTATTAAGGAAAAACGTGCCAGCTAGTGTTAGTGCCGGTTTTCGTGAATTACGGGAATTTGGTTCATTTTCATATTATCGACCTGAACAGCATTTGTAATAGAATGAACTCTTGAAAATGCATACAATTCCCGGAATTCGAGAAAACCGGATTTTCCGGATTTTAAAAATTTTCTCCAATACCCCACAATATCGGTATCATTCGAAAGCTCTTGATGAGCTGAACAAATCTTAGAACCAACAAGCAGAAATGAGCCTCGGAATGAGTTCTCGGAATTGCTCCAATGGATTTCACCTTGCTGCGGTGGAGCAGCTTGTGGTCATCAGATGCCGGTGGCCCAACAAAATGGATCCAACTTTGGGCTGCCCCATTCAGGAGCCCGATCCCCACCTGGGTCCCTATTCCGGGACGGCCTGCCTTTGGTGCTTTTGGTCCCTACCGCCGGGTTTTTCCTAGCTGGGCGAGGTAAGCCAGCCTACCTCGCCCAGCTTCTGCTTATGGCTGGTGACGTCGAGCCGAACCCCGGGCCTCAATATCCCTGTGCCACCTGCGGCCTGCCCGTGGGTAACAACTGCTACTCCATCCTGTGCGTGTCATGCGGCAACTGGGTGCACGGGGGAAAGTGTAGCGGAATTTCCCCTGGATCCTTCAGAAAAGGCCTGCCTGGTCCACTAATTGCCAGCTACCTTTGCCCACCATGCAACCATCCACCTGCCCAGTCCGTGCCACACCCGCTGATACCATCCCAGTCCAACCCTGTCTCTGCCCTCACCTCCTCCGCCCTCCCCCCCTCCCAGCGGGCAAAGGCCCGCCCTCGGAGGCATTCCCCCAAACAGCGGGGTATCAGGATCCTGCAGTGGAATGCCGGGGCACTGTCTCCCCCCAAGCGAGCGTTCCTCCAGAAACTGCTAAGTGACAATAACATCGACGTGGCAGCAGTGCAGGAAACCTGGCTGAGGCCGGGTGACCAGCTTCATTTCCCTGGCTACCACGAAGAGCACAAGTACAGGACCCACGATCGGAGGAATGGCCGAGCCCCTGCCGTCGGGGGAGGTGTTGTCCTGTTAATCCGGAAGGGCTTAGACTATGTGCGGCGACCCGGCCCCCTGGTCGCAGCCAATGACAACAACTCGGATGTGGTCGCGGTGGATTTGGCCTACCGGAAGACCCTGATCCCTATCACCTGTGCGTATGTCCCGCCGGTTGTCCGAACTGCCGCTGATCAGAGAACGCAGCAGTTCAGCCCCGCCTACCTCCCGTCATCCTCACGGACTGTAATTCTCGGCGACTTCAATGCCCATTCGCCGGCCTGGGATGACTACCAACCAACAAACGATATTGGCGAGGAAATTGAAGACTGGCTACTGACGCACAGCCTTCTGGTGGCCAATTCTACCGAATCAACTAAGGCCACATCCAAATCAGTCCCGGACATTTCGGTTGTGGGCAGACACTGGGAAAGTAAATACGACTGGAATCTGCTGCCTGACACTGTCTCTGACCATATGCCCATTCTCCTCCGCCTCCGTACCAATGGTCCCAACCATCAGTCCCCGCCGCACCGCCCAGACTACAGGAAAGCGGACTGGGGCCGCTTCAGGCATGTCCTGGACGACCAGCTCTCCCTGAACCTGCCAGCAGGTGACGATTGCTCAGTTCACAGCCTGTCCAGGGCAATCACAACGTCTCTCCTAACTGCTGCCAGGGCCGCTATCCCATTGTCCCACAGGCGGAATGCGAAGGCTTGGTGGACACCGGAACTAACGGAGCAAACCAAAATATGCCGTAATCTGAGGAAAGACGCCGCCCTGGATGACACCCGCAAACAGATGTGGGTAACCGAGACCAGGAAATTGAAGACCATGATCTCAACGGCGAAGAAGGAGAACTGGCAGGCATTTGCCAGTGGTCTCAGCCTCAGGTCAGATCCCTCCAAGGTAATGCGCACAATCCGGGCTATCGACGGGAAGTCTGAAGCTGCCAGTGGCGGAGCTCTGAACAGAGGTGACAAGACCCTGATCACCGATAGAGACAAAGCCACCGCTTTTATATCCGAATACGCCTCGGTCAGCAGAAACGTCGAGCATAAGGATTCCACACGGACCATGCGCAGCGTGAAGGCCCACCTCCGGACGACCTGCGGGTGCGCGAATACCACCTCCAGATCCATCTGCAGTCCCTTCACGATGGCCGAACTGCAGGGGGCACTGAAGAATCTGAAGACCAGGAAGGCTCCTGGCACGGACGGAGTCACCAATGAACTCCTGAAGAACTGTTC
This sequence comes from Trissonchulus latispiculum, assembly GCA_030248195.1. Classification (NCBI taxonomy): domain Eukaryota; kingdom Metazoa; phylum Nematoda; class Enoplea; order Enoplida; family Ironidae; genus Trissonchulus; species Trissonchulus latispiculum. Next base: position 52,884 of record JASAND010004251.1, on the reverse strand, counting down.
AGCGGACTGTCAGCATGCCCTCCTGAAGCTCTTCAATCTCTCCTGGTCCGGCGGTGGAATCCCAAGCTCCTGGAAGCAAGCAGCCATCATACCTATTCTGAAGAGGGGGAAACCCCCACAGCTGACCAGCTCCTATCGGCCCATCAGTCTGACACCTGTCATCGCCAAACTCATGGAAACGATGGTCAAGAAGCGCCTGCAATTCTATCTCGAAAAAGCCGGCTATTTTTCTCCTGCACAAGCTGGCTTCCGCCCTGGTGGGTCTACTGAAGATCAGGTGCTCCGCCTGTCCCAATCCATAGTCGATGGATTCTCCAACCCTAGGAAAGCAAAGCGAACTGCACTGGCGCTAATTGACTTTTCCCGCGCATTCGATACCGTCTGGAAACCGGGCCTCCTGAGAAAGCTGATCGACTCTGGAACCCCAATCTGTACCATCCGTTGGCTGAGGCAGTTCTTGGCAGACCGGAGGGCTTGTGTTAAGATCAACTCCTCCAAAAGCAAGCTGAAACCGCTTCAGCTTGGGGTGCCCCAAGGAAGCTGCCTGTCCCCACTGCTCTTCCTAATCTTCATCAACGATATTCTGGAAGGCATGCCCAATGGAATACAAGCCTCCCTGTTTGCTGATGACTTGGCCCTGTGGGCGCAGGACACCAGCACAGCAACTGCCGAGTCCAACCTACAGTCAGCTCTCAACTCACTTCTCCAGTGGTCCCAGAAATGGCACATCAACGTGAATGTAGGCAAATGTGAGAGCATGATCTTCACCACCCACAACGCCGAAGCCAACCGGAAGCTGAATCTGCGATATGGCAATGACCCTATCCCTTGCAAGAACTCTGTCACCTTCCTGGGAGTCACATTCGATCGGCTACTCAACTTTGGACCCCATGCCGCGCAACTGAAGTCAAAATCAATGGCTAGAACCAAGATCCTGTCTGCTCTGGCTGGGAAGAACTGGGGCCTTTCCAAGGAAGACCTCAGGTCAGTCTACATCACTTTCATCAGATCTGCACTGGAATACTGTGCTGGTGTCTGGGGGCCCATCGCAGCTCCAACCCATCTGTACACGGCAGAGAAAGTCCAAAATCGGGCTTGCAGGATCATAACTGGCTGCTACAACTCGTCTCCTGTGGAGGCACTCCAGATGGAAGCTGGAGTAATGCCGCTGAAATCCCGTGTCCAGTTCCTATCCGCCAAGGCTTACGAAAAAAGCCTACGACTGCCGCCCAGCAATCTGAGGTACTGTGCTGTAGCTGAACAGCCGGGGGTCAGACTTAGAACCCTCAAAAGCCAACCAAACTGGAGAACCGAAGTCAGTAAAACCGTCAATGAAACCTGCCTCCAGCAGTGCGTCCGAGAGCCTCTCTGCCTGCTACCGCCAACTCCCCCATGGGAACTCAGACCGGTGGTGGAGACAGACTCCACGTTAGCGAAGAACTGCCAGAAATCACTGCCGCCGGAGACAAGAAGAAACATGTGCACAGAAGCTATCTCCAGGCTGCCCAGAGCCGATCTGGACATCTGGACGGACGGTTCAGCGGAGTCTGGAACTAGCAAAGGCGGAAGCGGGGTACTCATCGTCGACAACCGAAGAGGCAGACGGAACCATCTGGCTTTTGCAGCTGGAAAAGTGTGCTCCAGCTACAGGGCGGAGGTAAATGCCGTCCACCAAGGGCTCAGATGGCTCCAACGGAACTACATCACTGCTGACTGCAGTCTGATCAGGATCTACACTGACTCGCTGTCCCTAGTTGAACGCCTCTCCAATGGACTTCGTCTCCCAGCCACTGACCTGGAGCAGAGACTTTGGCAGCAGCTGGAGCTGTTCGCTCAGGCTGAGGTACAGGTCCAGATAATGTGGGTCCCTAGCCACTGCGGCGTGAGAGGTAACGAGAAAGCCGACAGGCTGGCCAGAAATGGTAGCAGAATGGCGCAGGACCTGGTCCCAATCGATCTCCCAACAGCTACTGCTGTCCTGAGGAGGGAAACGACGTCGGCGTGGCATACTGGACTGAGCCACGACAGATCCAGGACATTATTTGGGGACCGCGGGCCGGTCCCAAGTAACCACGAAATGGGCATCCCCAAGGCCCACCGAACTCTACTCTCACAGCTGCGAACTGGTAAATCCCTCCTCTTAGCCCAATACAGGCATACTATTGATCCAGCTGGCTGTCCCTCCCCCCTTTGCCCTGACTGCCTACAGGAAGAAGAAACGCTCGAGCACTTGATCTTGAGCTGCCCCAGGAAATCAATAACCCGGCGTACCCACCTCGACTGCTCCCAAGGCCTGGCCGTCCTGTGGTATGACCCTCCCGGGGTGTTGGACTTCCTCCGGGGTACCGGGCGCCTTTAGCCCGGCTATATGGTCTCACCGATTGGCCCCAGATATGATGATGATGATGAATACATTTCCTCTTGTGTAGACAGCAAGCCAGCCCACACAACGTTGCAGGCAAGCGCATTTGATGCAAAACATTATAAAGAACAAATGTACCAATTTTTAAGCCGATTAATTAAGTTTTTAGTTCACAGTATTTGTTCAAAGTCCACCCCGGTAGTGGTACTACCACCTTAAAGTCGCAGCTAAAGGAATTTAAATATCTCCTTCATTCATTTATGAATTTGTTTGAAATTTTCCATGCAAGCTTTATTAATTTATACGCTCAGGTCGTTTTCTTAGTTTTTCGTAAAAGTGCATTTTCGATTTTTCAGCTTATTTTGAAATATTGTAAATTCTATATCAACCATAGTTGGAAAATTTGGTCAAGTTTGGTTGAAGCAGTTACGCGAAAATCAAAAACAAAGAATTCGCAACTTTTCATTGTTTGCTTTGGTTTTAGGAATTCGCTATGCTTTCAATCAGCTGCATAGTGTTTTTGTTAAATAATACACATAAGTAACACAATGACAACCTCTAAAACCCAATAGATTTAATTTTTGTATAAAATGATCTTACATTACATTGCTTGTGCAAACGGTCAACGTAAATCAGCCATATGTAAAATCATCTGTAACTTTTGATAGAAACCACGTACAGAAGAGATATGCACATCATTTTAAAGCGCTTTTTGTGCTCTTTCACATGGCAGGGCAAACTTTAATATATAAAGCTTAATTTTGATTATTTGCGCTTGGGCAAAGCCACTATGGCAGCTAGCCAATTATGCACTCTCTGACACCAAGATTTTGTGCAAAGATAGTTTGCCAACAGTCTTGCATAACCCAATGTTTTGTCAAGATTGCTTCATCCATCGAGAACGTAGGAAACCCACCACCGGGGTTGACTTTGCTCAGAAACTGTGTACTAAAGAATTACTCAATTGGTTTGAAATTTGGCACATTTGCTTTTATTATGCTCTAAACGAGCTGGCCAACTGTGCTGCGAGGACTGGCTTGCTGCCTACACAAAAGGAAATGTATTAAAAGTTTTGAAATTAAATATCTCCTTCAATCCTCGATGAATTCATTTGAAATTTCGCATGTAAGCTTTATTAGTACATACGCTCAAGCCGTGTCTTTAGTTTTGATAAAACTAAATTCTTCGTTTTTAGCTTATTTTGAAAAATTGTAAATTCTGTATCTTGCCTACTATTATGTTTTTCTTAAAATAAAGAAAACGGCCTGAGCGTATGCAGACATAAAACATAACTGCCAAATTTGATCAATTGTCGTTGAAGCAGTGACGAGAAAATCAAATCAACGATTTTGTAACTTTTCACTGTTTGCTTTGGTTTTAGGAATTCGCTAAGCTTTCAATCAGCTGCATATTGGTTTTTGTTAAATAATACACATAAGTAACACAGTGACAACGTCTAAAACCCAATACATTTAATTTTTGTATAAAATGATCTTACATTACATTGCTTGTGCAAACGGTCAACGCAAATCAGCCATATGTAAAATCATCTGTAACTTTTGATAGAAACCACGCACTACAGAAGAGATATGCACATCATTTTAAAGCTCTTTTTGTACTCTTTCACATGGAAGGGCAAAATTTAATACATAAAGCTTAAATAGAGTTTTGATTATTTGCGCATGTGCAAAGCCACGATGGTAGCTAGCCAATTATGCACTCTCTGAAACCAAGATTTTGTGCAAAGATAGTTTGCCAACCAGTCTTGCTTTACCCAAAGTTTTGTCAAGATTGCTTCATCCATCGAGAACGTAGGAAACCCACCACCGGGGTTGACTTTGCTCAGAAACTGTGTACTAAAGAATTACTCAATTGGTTTGAAATTTGGCACATTTGCTTTTATTATGCTCTAAACGAGCTGGCCAACTGTGCTGCGAGGACTGGCTTGCTGCCTACACAAAAGGAAATGTATTAAAAGTTTTGAAATTAAATATCTCCTTCAATCCTCGATGAATTCATTTGAAATTTCGCATGTAAGCTTTATTAGTACATACGCTCAAGCCGTGTCTTTAGTTTTGATAAAACTAAATTCTTCGTTTTTAGCTTATTTTGAAAAATTGTAAATTCTGTATCTTGCCTACTATTATGTTTTTCTTAAAATAAAGAAAACGGCCTGAGCGTATGCAGACATAAAACATAACTGCCAAATTTGATCAATTGTCGTTGAAGCAGTGACGAGAAAATCAAATCAACGATTTTGTAACTTTTCACTGTTTGCTTTGGTTTTAGGAATTCGCTAAGCTTTCAATCAGCTGCATATTGGTTTTTGTTAAATAATACACATAAGTAACACAGTGACAACGTCTAAAACCCAATACATTTAATTTTTGTATAAAATGATCTTACATTACATTGCTTGTGCAAACGGTCAACGTAAATCAGCCATATGTAAAATCATCTCTAACTTTTGATAGAACCCACGTACTACAGAAGAGATACGCACATCATTTTAAAGCTCATTTTGTGCTCTTTCACATGGCAGGGCAAATTTAATATATAAAGCTTAAATAGAGTTTTGATTATTTGCGCATGCGCAAAACCACGATGGTAGCTAGCCAATTATGCACTCTCTGAAACCAAGATTTTGTGCAAAGATAGTTTGCCAACCAGTCTTGCTTTACCAAAAGTTTTGTCAAGATTGCTTCATCCATGGAGAACGTAGGAAATCCACTACCGGGGTAGACTTTGCTCAGAAACTGTGTACGAAAGAATTCATCAATCGCTTTGAAATTTGGCACATTTGTTTTTATTATGCTCTCCATCAAACGAGCTGGCCAACTGTGCTGCGAGGACTGGCTTGCTGCCTACACAAAAGGAAATGTATTGAAAGATTTGAAATTAAATATCTCCTTCAATCCTCGATGAATTCATTTGAAATTCTGCATGTAAGCTTTATTAGTACATACGCTCAGGCCGTGTTCTTAGTTTTTATAAAACTAAATTCTTCGTTTTTAGCTTATTTTGAAAAATTGCAAATTCTGTATCATGGCTACTGTTGTGTTTTTCTTAAAACAAAGGAAACGGCCTGAGCGTATGCAGACATAAAACATAGCTGCCAAAATCAATTTTCGTTGAAGCAGTGACGAGAAAATCAAATCAAAGATTTTGTAACTTTTCATCGTTTGCTTTTGTTTTGGGAATTCACATTGCTTTCAAGCAGCCAAACAGTGTTTTTTATTAAATAATACACATAAGTAACACACTAACAACCTTTAAAACCCAATAGATTTAATTTTTGGATAAACTGCTATTACTTTCCATTGCAGGTGCAAACGGTCAACGTAAAGCCCGGTTTATACTTGTCCGTTTGTCCGTTTGGGCGTTTGGGCGTTTGACCGTTTGGGCGTAGACTCAATTGAAATGAAGTTGTCCGTTTGTCTGTATGGGGTTGTCCGTTTGGGCGTAAGAAAAGTTGAGCAGTGTTGAACATTTTCTTACGCCGCCCAAACGGACAGACGGCCAAACGGACAAGTATAGACCGGGCTTAAGTCTGCCGTATGTGAAAACTATCTGTAACTTTTGATAGAAACCACGTACAGAAGAGATATGCACATCATTTTAAAGTTATTTTTGTGCTCTTTCTCTTGGTAGATTCAAATCTGGGATATAAGGCTTAAATAAAATTTGCGCAAAGCCATGATGGTAGCAAGCCAACTATTCACTCTTAGACACCAAAATTTTGTGCAAAGATAGCCTGCCAACCAAACGCGCTTCACCAATAGTTTCGTCATGTTTGCTTTATGTATACCAAGATTAGGTCGAAAATCCCGCTAGCAGTACTACCACCTTCAAGGGCGTTCTACGGTTACAAATTTACTTTTTTGTGGTAATAACGGGAGTCTTGCATTAAAAAACTGGCAGCGAATGTAGTATATATTGATTTGAAAAAAACCGTTTAACTCACGTTCAATTCCTAAAATAGAGCAACGGCTCCTAGCTTATGGAGTTACGGGCCGTTTTCTAATTTTCTTTATAGAATTTATTTCAAATCGTCGTCAGGGGGTGTGCATTGATAGTTCTTTTTCGGATTGGGGTTTTGTGACAAGTGGTGTACTACAAGGTCCTACTCTGCTTCTCATGCATAAATGAGTTGCTATTTTTGTTAGGGGGGGTTCTTTTCATGCTGTTTATGCTGACGATATTAAATTGTTTTGAAATGGAGCTAATAGAAATATTGTTTTGTAAGAGAAACTTAACGACCTTTTAAGGGGGGTTCACTTTTTCGCCGGGTTTTCGACCATCTCTGATTTTGCTCTTTCACATATTTTGTAGTCACCATGGGTCTTCAAAACAGCACAAGTGCGATTTGCGTAATTTTGCTTCTATCGTTCTGTAGAGTCCTTCAAAGGTGACCTTGACATGTGTTAGGAAAATGAAAAAGTTCGGTTATAAAGTTTGTGGCAAAAAATTTTTCGCTGTATGAAAGATACAGCGCTAAAACTTTGCACATAGTATGTTAAGGACATATTGTAGAGTGTATATACCTAGTTTGTGCAACTCCGTTGAGTGACGGATTTTTGGTTGAATTTTGGATTGGACTTTGGAAGGTTAAATTGGGCGCATAATAAGAAACTTAATAGAGATACGTACCGGGTATTACCTGGTTAGAATGGTTTCGTTGCAGTGTCAAAAAATAACATTAAACAACCTATATTAGTAGTGCATGCGACCTTTACCAGACCAGAGCTAACGATACAGGCGGCTCTTCAGTGGAGCTGTATGGAACTAGGTGTTTTAGGTATTTTATTAAAATATAAAAGATATAAATAAGCACAAAAACAGGTTTCGCCGCTGGTCGCCTCATGACGTGACGTTAATACATAAAACATACAGATGCAACATAAAAAAAGAAAAAGAGAAGATTCCGAATGAGGAATTTTACTTAAACAGTTAGCAGTTACATTTCAGAGTATTTTTGATTTGATATCTATCCAAGTCCCTGGGCTGGTGCAATTTAAGCTTTGATTGAACCGTTCCTTGACAAGACTACGTGAAAATGATTTTTTGAGTACTCTGTTAGAATAGCCCTTTTCTATTAAATTTTTAATCAAAGTAAAGCAACAGTTACTGAAATTTATATTATTGCTGCAAATATTGGAAATTCTCACAATTTCGTTTAAAAATACGTTATAACAACTTTTACGTGACAAATTACTAGTAATATCCGGTAAACAATTTGCAGTGGAAGGAAATGATTTACGTTTGTCGTAAAGTGAAGTAACAAATTTTTTATTAGACACCTTAATTTCTATGTCTAATACATCAGCTAAGATAGGACTTAAATTTACCAAATTTAATTCTAAGTCAGATGGATAGATACATTTAAAAATTCTTAAAAACACTCCTTTATCATTGATGACAGTGACATCAATGTATCTGAAAACATATTTCAGATTTTGTAATATACCAAAATCTTTTTTATTAATTTTGGACTTTATATACTTTAGTTCATACCATAATAGTACCAAATTAGCCATAAACGGACCACAACTAGTACCCACAGGAATAGCGATTTTTGGCGGAATACCATATCGCCGATAGTAAAATAGGAATTAGAAATCAGCCATTTAACCAAGTGGCAAAATTTTGATAGTTACACACTATTTTCAGTTGAACCGGTATTAGTAAAGTATGTCTGTTTAGATTCGAATTTTAGTCGTCTGTTTATTTGACCAAACGCAATATTTGAGATATTATTTACAGCTTCCATGATGCTATTACGGTTTAACTTAGTATATAATTGAGTGAAATCAAAAGTATATATAGAATATGCGGCATTTTCCTCCGAAAGTTTATTTAAAGTATTAATGATTTCACTACTACTATCAATAATCCAATACGGATTACATCCGCCATTACATCTGCTAATAGTTTTTGAATAATTTTTTAATAAGCGAAGAAATAATTTAAATGCATATCCGATTTTTTCGGATATTGCTTTAGTAGCCGCATGTTTGCTTGATATTATAGCTCGAAATTTAACAGGACTTTTATGGAACTTTGGTAGCAGTTGTATAAAAGGTAATTGCTTATCGCATAGATTAACTGGGCAACCCATATTTTTTGATTCATTAAAAATAGTATCTAAAATATTAGATTTTGAATTATTACACAGTTCATAAGTTTCGGAGGGAAATCCAGGATCTAATCCCATTTCCCTCCGCAGCATTGATTTATACAAAACTTTACAAATAAAGGCATAATTTTGGGGTGATTTATCTATTCTGGTGATTACAAAATGTTTTTCAAGTTATTTAATTCATTGCCAGAATAGTCTGATAAAGCACTGCCAGTTTGAGTCCAAAATAATTAATTTTAGCAATTTCGTCTAAAAGTACAGTAATATAATTTGATACCCAGTCATAGTAAAATTCGTTATTTTTATCCAATTTATTAATGAAGGTAAATAACGCTGCTCGAGTATTATTTATCCATTCGTTACAATCTGCTTCTTTAGGAATTCTGTACTTAGTTCCTTTATTAAGAAGCCATTTTAACTGTTCATCTTTAACTATGTTTAAATTACCAGTAACTACATGTCCGTTGTTACTATCAACATATTCCGAATAAGTAAACACACAATCACATGAATCGTTGCACATGATTCACATAGTTACAGAAGCTTTTATAATTGAAGACGTTAGTAGAAAAAGGTTTATCGTAAGAAAAAATAATATTTGGAAATTTGTGTTTATCTTCCGTTGAGAAAGGAAAAAGAATTTTTGACTTTGGGATTATGAAAGGTTTTATTAAAATTAATTTCATCGAATCCTTTGTTAGCATGGTGGACATAACATTTAGGTTTGCATTTATTTTTTGAAATATGAACTCCCCGAGGAGTTAATTTAAATCTTAATAGATCTTCAATAATTTCGTCAATTTGTACATGGTTTCGATTAAGCATATGTAGCCACAGCTTTTTGCAGAAGATTTTCTTAAGTTTAGAATTTTTCTAAAAATTAATTTGCGCAGTAATATTGGATCAGATAGATCCAGTTGATGAATGTTACGAATAAATTTTGCTTCATCGAAGTTTAACGAGGTTCTAATTTAACCTTGCGGTTTTTACTTTGTTTATTACCAGATTTACTCCTAGTATTAAAATTATGATAAAGCGCACTGTCGAAATTTTCACCCTTTAAATTGTCGTTCAACCCGTATGGATATTTTGTTTTAAGTTCTTTTATCCAAAAAGCTTCTCGGGTTAATCTATATAGCTTATTAACTTTTTCATCACAATTTTGGGGTAAACGTTCAATAATTTGAACCGAAAATTCTTTACAACGAGAATTTTTAAAATGTTGCAGACTATATCTGCAACCAAAATTTGATGAAGTTTTTGTTGAACGTCTATGTTGACCTATACGTATTTTTAATTTTTGACTGGTCTCTCCAACATATCCTATACCACAAGTTTTACAGCGTAGCAAATAAATTACATTGGTTGCAGAACAATTTAGCTCGCAGTTAGAGTTGCTATCCAAAACTTTATAAATTTTATTATTATAAATTCCGTTTATATTAGTTTCTTCACTGAAGGAATCACAAATTTTACAATTATAAACTCCGCATTTAACAGGAATTGTAGGTACATCCGACAATTGGGCTATATGGGTAGACTAGTCCGAGTCCGTCGTTCCGCCAGTGGGCCTTATATCCTGCTTCCCCGCTACAGAGGCCCCGGAGCCACTATCTGATTGAAGACCTGCCATTATGATTGCAGAGAAAATGTGTATGCATCCCCATACGCTGAGTCCATGGACAAAGTTTATCCGTAGTCAAAAGGGATTACGTCTGATGAAGTCGCACGTTTTTATCTAGTAAGCTCAAAAAGCAAAAAAAAACAAAAACAGCAAATTTTGATAAAAATGGCCATTTTTAATAATTTTCACATTCTTGTGATAATCTCACTCATTATGTGGCAAAAAAATCATCAAACTTGGCAGGTTGTTATATCCATGTCTGTCACATAATGTGGCCAAAACAAATGCGTCAATATTGAACAAGGCTGCTGTGGCGGTACCGTTGATCTTTATAGTTGAAAAATGCCAATTTTTAAATTTTTCCAAATATAGGCAAATCGGGTATCAATCGATAGCTAATGGAACGAGAGGAGCAACTTTTCTCAAAGAACTATAGGTCTAAACTGTTGTCTGTGCTCGTAAAATGAGTTAAAGTTATGTTGGACAGTAGAGATGTGCACGGGCCGGATTTTTTCGCCCAATTATTTTTATTTATTTATTATTTTCTCCAAAATCTTGCTCGGCCCGGCCCGGCCCGGCCCGCTGGCAAAATTTTTCGGCCCGGCCCGGCCCGGCCCGCTCCAAGATTCGGCCCGGCCCGGCCCGCAAAAAGAAAAATTCCAAAATTTTACTAACAATATTATTTCAAAGGTTCCAATGCAATATGGAAACGCTAAAATGTGCTACAAAATGTTAAATTTTGCTGTAAAATAGCCAGAATGAGTAGATATTTAGCTAATTTTAGCGATTTTAGAACATTTTCTATAGCCGATCCGGCCCGTTTCGGCCCGCGCCGGCCCGCAGTTAAAAAATTTTCTCGGCCCGGCCCGGCCCGGCCCGCTGACAAATGGATGTGCCGAAATGCTCATCTCTATTGGACAGTCCTCCAAAGTTTGGTCTGTGCATCACTCAAGCACGCATTGTGAACGCCTGAATAGCTAGCCTTGAGCCGCGTCTGCACTAAAATACCTTAGTAAAGGCTTTAAGTGTATCGGTCAACCCTGTTTTCGATCGCGTTCGGTCTCCACCTGACCTTGCAGGGCTCATCACCGGGATTTTCAAGTTTTACAGCTTTGAACCGGAACAAACTGTGTCACAGTTTGATTTTGAACACTAATAATATTTTGCCTTGTTTTTAGAACATATGCGGGCATATTATGTGTGAATATGAACGAAATCCGTGAATATCGATTTTTGACCAAAAGTGACCCCACCCTTAAATGAATGGGTTAACGAGTGGCAGCTAACGGTAGCTATTCGTAAAACAGTTGTGATTCATCAACAATACAAATTTTGGTCATAATTTATCTAACAGCTTTAGAGATAGTTGATGGTTACAATGACCTTTGGGTTTATATTAACTCCAGTCTATGCGTGTCCGAGCATGTAGATTCGATTACAGCTAAACCTTCGTACTTTATTTCTTATTAAGCAGAATTTTGTTACGAATGATATATCTGTTAGGGTCCAATTGTATAAATCTTATGTTTTGCCCATTCTTTCTTATGCTTCTGGAACATGGAATCCTTATCTGAAAAGAGATATATATTAAGGCCATAGAAATAGCACAGATGAAGTTTTGGGTAGACCTGTCTGGTTTTGGCGGTATAATACAGTGATTGTTGTAATATTCTGAAGTTAGACTCGCTAGAAATTCGTAGGTTAATTGTTGATCTTGTACTGGTATATGAGGTTCAAAAATGATGATCAGTCATCAATATGGCTTTTAAATATGATATTCAATATTCAAAATCAATCAATCAATCAATCAATCAAAATAAATGTTACCAACCCGTATCGGCTCAATTTTAGCAGCGGAGACAAACAAAGTGAAGAAGAAGTATCTCAGTTTGTTGCTGTGATCCATTTCTGTTGAGCTTGTCCTTTCCCTCTATATAGTTTAAAGCTTGATTGCAGGAATTGTAAGTTAACCAAGAAATTAGCACTTCAGATATATATAAGTACGTTGATTACGCACATTTGGACTACTAAACACAACTAAGCGCAACTATTCGGAAACAATTATTAGGTGGAAAGATCGGATCCAGCACGTGCTGAAGAGAGGCGGCCCTTAAAGCTAAGTTTAACTTTGGTTTCGGAATTTTCACTTTTATGAGATTTAACTTAGTTTTGCAATAAACTGCAGCCATTAAAAGACAAATGTTTCCATGTTAAAACTGTGAAACTAAAGATTTTAGATGTTGGGAGCTAACGTGGTTTTGTAGTCCACCAGGTATGATATCTACCAGGTGTGATATTTAAAAAAATAAACTGGTATTTAAAAACATTCTTTTCAAGACAAGAAGCATGTAGGCCATAAACAACATCATTTATAACAGGTATTTTTATAGGTGTTCATCAGGTGCCTGATCCTGTGTCGTATGATTGCTCTTTCAGATGCTGGTGATTCTTTAAAATCGCACATTGGGGAAACTGCCAAGGGCATTCTCCTGTGTTCTCAAAATAGATTCAAATGCAAGATTCAAGGACAGGAAGATTTAAACGACGCGATGCCCTGACACTAGCTAAGTTGATTCAATGTATAACTTTAATAGAAAACTAGAGTATATAATTACAGTTAATTAAGTATGCGCAACAAGCAGGATGTTCAGGTGTAATACTCAGAGGTTTGCCACGGAGCAGGGATGGGCATGGAAAGCGGAAAAGGCCTTTCTGCGTCCATCCCTGCTTCTCCAGCTATGCCCGTGTAGAAGTTAGTCTAAACCATAAAACACCGCTTGTTAGCAGAAGTTGGACCTTTGAGTTAGTTGCAAAATGAAGAATATTGCTTGTAATCAGAAAACAGGCTGCACGGGCTGAGCAGAAAGGAAGGAGGATGTACTTTCTGCATCATATCGGCCGACAACACGAAAATTTAGATCCTATGGATCCATGGTGAGCATCTGATCAACTCTGATCTAAGCTCATTCTCCGGCTCCGAAACGGGGCCGCAACTAACGATACCACAGGGGAAACCCTGTATATCCCCCTGGGCAATTTACCGAGATTGTCAAGGGGTGGCCGCTGCTGGTGGAGCTACCACAGGACCTCCATTACGGTGAAAGTAATAGACGTACTGATAGCCTTTTAGAACACCTCGGATAATAGCTGCGGCAGTTGTTCAGTGTCAGCTATCTCACACCCCAGACAAAATTCAAAAATCGCTGACACTACCCCTAACCGGCGAACCGACTGGGGTACTGGGGTGAAGTGGCTGTAAAAAAATTATTAGGTGAAGCTCTGTGTAATGAAAGGAGTTTCATAAAAGCTGAAAAATGAATTTGAGAACTGAATGGCAGAAAAGTAATTGTACGAAAAAATGAGTTCTTCAGTTACAGAGGAGATGAAGAGTCCTAATCTAGTAACGATTGATCTGATTGGAATTAATGTTTAAGCTATTGGATGCATTTTGGTATGTTTTGCTGTAAATTGCCAGAGTTGCCCAGTATAAATTAATATACATTCAATTATGGACCAAGATTTTGCGATCCGAGCCCTTAATAGGCCATTAGCGAGAATTGCACAACGCATAGTTGACATAAATCAGTCTAAAAAAAAGCTAGTTTTAACAGTTAATTGGAAAATTGCGTCATAATCAATCTTACTAACATCATTACTAACACTAAAATGTGAGTTCCAATTAGAAGAGTAGATACTCTTGTTAAGTCCGAGATTGGACTTCTGAATTCCCTTTCCTTTTCCACGGTCGGACATGCCTATTGTCTAATTGTGAGATGCCTCTTAGTATCTAGTAGGGAATTAAAAACTCTATGTTTTCAAAATTAGAAGTTTAAATGTCAGCAAAGAATGTAGTACGAAAAGTCATTGGAAAATACTAAATTATTAGAAGATGGTTCAAATTTAGGTATTAATTAGCTAGGTAGGTATTAATATGATGTAATATAGGTTAATTAGTGTTAGTTTAGTAATAATTAGTTAATTTTGTTAATTTTATGTGAAAACATAACTTAGGTTCATCTGAAAGGCGAGTTTCTGCTGATTCCAAAAATCCAAACCACACTTTCTAACTCTCAAAAATAAGCAAGTTATAAGCAAAAATGTTTTTGTAAGATTACTTCTTTCTTAATCTTGCTTCTTCAAAAGGAGTGCCTTAAAATTGGCCTCCTCTAAACCTTTATGCTAAGTACCTAATTGGCCCCTAATTGGCGCTTAATTGCTACATAGGTGGAAGGTGCATTGACACCCTCATTCATGTTTTACATTCGCCCGTGTCCTCAAGTGTCCTTTAGACTGGCCAAAGGCCAGCATAGAGACTCGCCTTTCCTCAATGTTAGCATACAATTTCTTTGAAATATACAGGTTCGGAGGGGGCTTACCCCCCTCCCAAATTGTTTGATTATCATAAAAATTAGTGTAGAGAGTCTGTGGTAAAGTCTGGTTGGTAGATTATGGAGTATAAATGGTAGTAGATCACAATCAATATTGTAGTTTGGAAGCTCAGTATAAAGAGCAACTCGCTTGACTTAACTATTTCTTAACAATGAAATAAAATCATACATATATCTGCAGATTATAAAGTTCTGCAGTAGAAACGTTACTATAGGTATTTAAGTAATAGCTTTAATCTCAGGTTTTCTTATGTAGGCTTTTCATTTCTTTCTTTATTTTCCACATCCTCCGGCGGCCCAATAAGGTTGTCATCAATGTCAACTTCCAGTGGAATTAGTTCCTTTATCGCCCTCCGAGATATAGTCCCATTGGCTAATTGGATCTTAGCGTAACGTGTACGCCCGTCCACTGAAGGGAATAGTTCCACCAGTTTAGCCAATTTCCAAGTATTCCTGGGACCGCCAGCCTTGAGTAGGTATACCTTGCCGATGGCAGGGTACCACTCCCTTTCCCCCTTTCTCGCCCTGAAATGGGAGACATGGGATGCCCTAAGTTCCTGTAGGTAATGGGACCCCCAATATTTCCAAAACTGTTCCAATTTCTTTTGGATAAGGGAATAGTGTTTGAGCAGAGTCTCTTTGCGTGCTGGTTGGAAATCTGGATCATTTGGATTTTCATCGCTCGCAGGCAGGTGTAGACGGGAGGACGGTGCTATGAAGTCTGCAGGGCTCAGAGTGTTAATGTCCTTGTATTCACCCGTCATGTTCAGTAACGGGCGACAATTCAAGGTGGCCTCGATTTCGCAGATGAGAGTATGCAGAGCATCGTTAGTGATCTTGGTCTTCCAAAGGACCTTCCGCAGCGCCCTTTTGACAAGGCCTACCAATCGTTCGTAGACCCCACCATACCATGGAGATGCCTCTGGAATGAATTTCCATTTGATACACTTGTTGGAAAGGTAACTTTCCAGCTTCTCTAGCGCAGAAGGATGAATTCTGTCATCCCATATATGACGTAGCATATCCGAGGCACCTTTGAAATACTTCGCGTTGTCTGATAGGAAAGCTTCCGGAGCGCCTCTCCTAGAGATGAAGCGCTTCATAGCATTCAATGCTGATTCAGCGGTGGAATCGGGAATCAGCTCTAGGTGTATCGCTCTTGTAGACAGACAGGTGAATATGCAGATCCAACGCTTGGAGTAGGGCTCAGACTGGCTTGACTTCACATACAAAGGCCCTATATAATCGAGGCCCGTGTATGTAAATGCCGGTGCCTTGGTGAGTCTTTCCTTTGGTAATGGTGCCATCTTCGGTGGCTTCAAAGGTCCGCCTTCCACCTTTTGACAGATAAGGCAAGACCGTAGAAATTTCTTCACCTGTGCCAATCCTTGTGGAATCCAGTATTTCTTTCTGATACGAGCTAGTGTGGCCTTGGCTCCAAAGTGATGTACTGCTTGGTGCGCTTCTTGGATGATGAGCTTGGTAATGTGGTTATCTCTTGGGAGTAGAACAGGAAACTTCTCATCGTCGCTTATGGGAGCATTGGCGAAACGTCCCCCACAACGTAGAATTCCATCAGAAAGGAACAAGTCCAACTGTTTGGTTAGTTGATCAAGCTTGTTCTGCTGTAGGTGTTCTTTCTGATTGCTGTACTCCTTCTGTGCGTGTAGGATCCAAGTTCTTCTAGCAAGCAACAACTCTTCTGTTGTGATATAGGGTGTAGATGGGGATTGTTGTTTTCTGCTTCGAGCTATGAAACGGAAGCAGTAAGCGGTAACACGTAGTAGTTTTGAGAGATTAGAATAGTTGTTTGGATTTATCCCCAGTGTACATGAATCACTCCTTTCCGTTTTTCTAGTTCCAGTGTATTTGGCAATAGCTGGATGACTTGGAACCGCCATCAAAACTGAGACATCCTGAGGTAAGCTGTAGTCGGTTGTAGGCCACTTAGACTGGTCTAGGCAGAGCCACTTGGGACCTTTGAACCAAAATCCATTGATGTCTAGGAACTTGGGTAAATCCTTATTGCTGAGTCCTCTAGTCGCCAAATCTGCCGGGTTTTCGGCTGTTGGGACGTGACCAATTCCTGCTTTGAGCTCTTTCTTGATTAGAGCGACCTTGCGGGCAATGTATGGTTCCAGATGTTTATTGCCTGTGATCCACTGTAAAGCTATTTGGGAATCCGTGAAGATGTATTTCTTCTCAATTGGTAACTGAATCTGGGCTTCTACGAAATTCATGACTTTGGCTCCGGTGACAACTGCTAGGAGTTCTAGTCTTGGCAGAGTAGTTGTGGGCCGTAGTGGAGCAACTCTACACTTGGAGTAGATCAGTGCAGCAAGAGGGGTGGGTCGTGTTTGGCATAGGTATACTGTTGCAGCATACGCAGCAGGGCTAGCATCTGTGAAACAGACTAGCTGATAAGGAAGCTTCGGATTGAAGGGGATGTGGCGAGCTGTCCTGATTGAAGATACTTCGCAAATGGACTTTGCGACGTCACTCCAGGTTTTAGCTTCTGATTCCGGAATTTCTTCATCCCATCCTACCTTTGATTTCCATAGTTGCTGAAGAATAATCTTTCCTTTGATAGTTACAGGGTTGAAGAATCCTAACGGGTCAAATAGCTTGGCTAAGTAGCATAGTATTTGCCGTTTTGTGTTTGCTTGGTTGAAGCTTTCTAGCTGCTTTGTGGTGAGAGTATCTTCGACTATATTCCACTGAAGCCCAAGAACCTTGACGTCAGCATCTGTAACTTTGTCAGACTCGGGTAGTGATTGTACAAACTGTGCGTCGTTCGAGCTCCATTCCCTGAGATTCATTCCAGCCTCTTCAAACAGCTTCTTGGCCCGACGATAGATCATTTGTGCTTCTTCTGTGGTTGAGGCTGACAAGAAAATGTTGTCCATGTAGATGTTTGATCGAATTTGGTCAGCCAAATCTCCACGGTTGAGGTCCAGATGGTGGTTAATCGTAGCGCCCAGCAGAAAAGGTGAAGCCACGACTCCAAAAGGAATGCGAGTAAATCGATATTCCTGGAGATTGCCAGCTAGGCTTGGATTGGATGGATTTTTCAGCCATAGAAAGCGGACACTGTCCCTATCCACCTCCTGAAGCCCCACCTGGAGAAACGCCTTCTCAATGTCTGATATCATAGCAATCTTTGGCAACTTGAATCGTAGTAGCAACCCCACAAGGTTTTGTAGGTAGTTTTCACCAATATAAATCAAATCATTCAGGGATGGACCATTGCCCGGCGTTCTGGCACTGGCGTCGTACACTATTCGGACTTTTGTTGTACGCCGATCTGTGCGTAGGACTGGAAAGTGTGCGATGTAATGCCGTACGGGTCCGGCACTTGTATCGGTTGTAACCGGTTCAATGATGTTCTTCTTCAACTGATCAGCGATTATTGAGCTGTACGCTGCTAGATTCTTCGTATCGTTGACAGTCGGCGCCAGCTTGCGCAAAGTGGTATAAAGACGTCGTTTGGCGGCTTCGTAATTGTCTGCGATCTCCGGATTCTGATGCTTCCAGGGCCATCTCACCCAGTAGCGGCCGTTTGACTTTATGACTGAGTCCTTGAACTGACTGTAGAAGTGTAGTTTTTGTGTATTTGAATCTGGGCTATCGAGACCAACTGATTCCATGTCCCAAAATCGTTGCAGGTCGAAGCTACACCCTTCTTCTTCTAGTCTTCCGTCGACGTAAAACATGTGGGTTGTCAAGGCTTTTCGATGTAGTGGTTTGGATGAGATGTAGTTTCCAGACAGCATTCGCCCTAGCGGAGTGAAGTAGATTGCCATGGATGGACCTATGGGAATGATTTTTGTGACCGCTTGAGGCCCCATGAGGTCGTGCCAATGGTCCATGCCAATTATCAAATCTAGAGGGACTTTGGTAGGTTTTAGAGGAGGTAGATTTAGTGGATTGAATGATCTGATGTAGTCGATAGTAGACTTATCAAAGGCCACTGGATACAGAGGAAGAGATGGTGTCATATCCTTAATAGCGTATGCGTAGATGTGTAGCTTGAATCCTTTTGGCCCTTCCAGAGATAGCTGGACTACTTGCGCTGTCACCTTTTCTGTCATGTTGGAGTTAAACCTAGCAGTTTCTAGGGTTACTTCTTTGATAGGTTTTAAGCCAAGTTGCTTAGCTGTAGCTTGGTTGATACAGGAAAATCGTGCTCCTGAATCTAGGTATAGTTGAATTTGCATACTTGCTTGTGTCTGTGGATTTTTTGCTTTGCATGGAAAAGATGACATGACAATACCGTCTTGTTCATTGGGGTTGGCTAGATGAACTTGTTGAGTGGCTGAATCTTCTGCTTGTTGGGTGTGGCCTTCTTGTTGTTGTTGTGTTTGTGTTTGTTCTATCTCTTGTTGACTTAAGATGTGTTGGTTCAACGTCTGACTTTGACTGGTAGTGGAAATGGTTGTTCGTTTGCGACAAAAGGCTGAGTTGTGTGTAGTAGCTTTGCAATGGTAACAACTGTTTCTTCCTTTGCATGTCTTTGATGTGTGCCCGATTCCGAGACATTTGAAACAGCGGTTACTCTGTTGTGCTTTTTCTATGCGTTGTTTGACATCTGTGACTTTTCTGCAATTGTCGCTGTAGTGGCCTGGTACCCCACAAAAGATGCACTGGTATTTGCTGGGTTTGTTTGCAACCTTTGAGGTGGCGGACGATTGTAGAAAGGTCACAGTAGAGGGTGTACCGTTTGTATCAGTTGTGTTGGTACTGAGCACCTCTGGTTTCTTAACAGTTTTGTAGTTATTGATTTCTTTAGTTTGCCATTTTAGAATTTTCTCCAAAGTATCCAAAAACTCTTCAAGAGACCAATTTGTTAGATTGGTATCCTTTAGCATGGCTATCTGTGATGCATTTTTATACAGATCGTTAGGTAGTTTTTCTAGTAGTAGTGGCACATACGCATTGAGGACGTCGGTTTCAACCCCTAGCCGGACAAGAGAGATCGAAATAGCTCGAATCTCGTCAATAAACTTTTCGAGGTTTGAAAGGTTTGCTTTAACTGGTGGCATATTACCTAACGCCTTCCAACTGTCCATTTTAATTTCGTTGGTATCTCCATAAGCCCTTTTTAGAGTGGTTATAACCTCTGGGTAGCGGTCGCCCTGCAAGCCGAATCCCTTCACTTTGTCGTAAGCCGCTCCTTTTAAACACTGTAGCAGGTAGTCCATTTTTTGCTTGTTATGAAGATCTACCCTTGAATTTATATTTACCTCAAATGAATCCCAGAAATTAGCCCATTCTAACCTGTTACCTGTGAAGGTTGGCAACTGAAGTTTTGGCAGTGAGC
The DNA here is from genome assembly GCA_030248195.1 of Trissonchulus latispiculum. Classification (NCBI taxonomy): domain Eukaryota; kingdom Metazoa; phylum Nematoda; class Enoplea; order Enoplida; family Ironidae; genus Trissonchulus; species Trissonchulus latispiculum. The sequence goes on along the minus strand of JASAND010004251.1, from coordinate 33,051 downwards.
TGGTGTTTGAATGAGGCACATTTCTGGCTGGAACCGAAGCATCGTTGCCGGCTCTGGGACGGTCTTCATGAGGCTGGCCTTGATGGGTGGTCGTACCGATCTGCTGGATGAGCAGTCGCATTGTTGTCATATCTTCTCGCCGTTGAGCCTCCATTCTTTCGATGTCCTCCCGACGCTGAGCTTCTTGGCGCTGAAGCAGTAGTAGTAGCGCTTGCATCGTATCAGATTGATGGGCGTTGGTTTCTGACGACGACGGAGCGGGTTGGGTCAGGGTCGGAGGAAGAGCCGATAGGGACTGGGTCAGCCGCTGTGTTTCGGGGCTGGGCGGGGCGGGATTCGGGGAATTGGGACTGATCTGGTTGGATGTAGTGCAGTGAGATTGACGGAGAAGATTCACCGCCAGCGTTGCAGGGTCACAGTGGAAATCATTGAGTAGTTGATCCTTTGTGAACACGGCATCGAGGAGTAGATGTTGTGGTAGAGTAAGTGGTGAGCAGTTGGGACAATTCCAGCTGAACGGGCGATTCAGCGTGCGCAGGGCCTCGTAGAGACTGTCGGTGAGGGATCCAGGGGTAGAATTGTTGAGGCATTGGATACACCACCAATTGTTACAATTGTCACATTGGATGGATTCGGGCAGAATCTCTGAGCAAATGTCACAGGGGGTGTTGTCGATGGAGTGTGCCATGGATCTCAGTAGTAGAAGTAGCAGTGAAAATGAGGCCAGTAGCATGGATTAGCTCTGCTACCAAAATGTAGAGAGTCTGTGGTAAAGTCTGGTTGGTAGATTATGGAGTATAAATGGTAGTAGATCACAATCAATATTGTAGTTTGGAAGCTCAGTATAAAGAGCAACTCGCTTGACTTAACTATTTCTTAACAATGAAATAAAATCATACATATATCTGCAGATTATAAAGTTCTGCAGTAGAAACGTTACTATAGGTATTTAAGTAATAGCTTTAATCTCAGGTTTTCTTATGTAGGCTTTTCATTTCTTTCTTTATTTTCCACAATTAGCTAGGTATACTAAATATCATACGTAGATTATGAAAATGTAAATTTTATTTTATAGAAAATTACGTATCATTTTTTATGCATATTTCTTGTTACAATTGCTCCCCTGGCCTCAGTCATGTGAGGACATAGAAAGCCAGCGAGGAGCAATTGTTGCTAAGGCCAGCAAACAGCGTCCCTTGTTTACTGGCAAAGTTTGACTCCCAAAACTCAGAGTAGGGATCCAGTAAACAAGGACCTGTTAAAATAATGAAAATATGAAACGGACATTCAAATTGGATAAGAAACCCAAACTTAATAATAATTTTCTCAAATATGGTATAAAATATGACGAATTTTAAGCCCAATTTCAAAGAAATTGGAAAAGGTTGAAAATTTAAGCTGAAACTGGCCCCTTTGGTTACGTTTACGTGTTAAAATTCGGCCAGATTTCAGCACCCAAATTCATCAAAAAAGGGTCAGTTGTAGGGGCAATAATTTCTAAATCTCATTAATTTCAAGCTCAGCGGACTGGCCCGCTGGCAAGCCCGTAGTTCGCCAGTGTTAAAGGTGGCGAGCTTCTAGAAAGTTCTAGAACTTTCTAGAAGCTTTGCCTTAAACTCAAAAGAAAAGTCCGCCCCGACCCGATTTAATGACCTGTCACCGAGCTGTCAGAGAGCTGTCAGCTCGGTCCAAAAATTTTTCCAAAGCTCAGTGTTCGCTTGAGCAGCAACCTCAGGAGGTTGCTTTTCTCCCCCCTCCCTTGGTGTGTCTCCGCTGTGTGCCAGAGTTTTGGCACGGAGAATAAGCACACCCTCCCAGGTTAGGAAAAAAGACTAGGGACTTTTCTAGCCTTCGGGCTAGAAAAGAAAACTGAGATTGACCGCGAACAAACACAACTGAGGGCCAAATAGGTCGTTTATGCCTGGCCAGGACTGGAAATTGAGGAAAAAATCTAGGAAGAAGCAAAGGCCATTTTTGGCCATAATTTTTTCATTGTGTTGGGCCTTTGGGCCAATTTTTATACATGTATTTTTTGGTTTTAGTTTTAAAACATTAAAACTCGCACCAAAGTTTTCACAAAATTCCTAAAAATTTAGTAGTTAATATTATTAGGATACATTTAAAATAACAGCTAAGAAATTAATAACATTAGTCATAGCTAGTATTAGATTTTGTCGTATTTGTAGTTGTAATTATGCTTGCAATTAGAAATAGTCAAGTAACAATTAGCTAAGAAATCGTATGACTGTGTGTGCGTGTGTGTGTGTGTGAATGTATGAATGACCTTTTATGTGAATTCGCGTGACTACATGTGTGCCGTACTCGCGGAAACTCCTTCTGTCCGACGAAGGTTGCGAGCACCGCCGAGTGAGCGAGAACTCAGATATTAAGCAGGATAAAGGTATGGTTGTGGTTTGTGTGAACGAATATATCCGGGATTTGACATGATTGTATTCTAGTCTAAACGTTGTATAAGTGCAGTATGAATGTTTATTAATCAGTAGTCCAAATGTTTGTATAATCGTTGTTAAAAAAGACTGTTTAGCTAGGAAATAAGAGTACGTAGTTAAGTATTAATTTGTTTAAGATGTACGTGAATGTTACAATTTGCATGATACGATTGATTGAAATAATCGGGAATTTGATCGTCTGAGTGTATAACGACTGTCTGTACGCGTGGTATACGTGAAGCACCAAAATTACATTAGGATTTAGGTAGTAAGCTGGAAAACAATGGAAGGTAACACAGTTTCTGGCAACCAGGTCTTGTATGCATGTCTGAAAGTTTGTGAATACAGAATTACGTAGACAATTTAGGTTTTAGTTTAGAATAGGAAATATGCAAATGAGGCATGAATCATAGGATCTAGGGTTATGGGGACCCCGTATTAGGTCTTTCTTTTGGTCTGCACTGAGATATCCTCGATTCGGCCGCGTAAGTCACTTTTTGTTAAGAGTGCGGACGAATCGCATGAAAGGAATCTCTTGGATAGTCAGTTTGTGTTAAATAAATGTAGTTCTTACTAAAAAAAACTACGATTTTCGGACTCTCCACATGACGGGAATACAGCAATAATATGCAAGACTAGTACTAGTTACAATTCTCAGTTAGAAGTGCTGTCACTTTCAGTCTGAAACAAATAAATGTCGTTATTGCCATTTCTAGTCCGTTCCGCCAAATCTTGTTCATGGTTAGTCTGTAATAATGACCGCAATTGTGGTTAGGCACCGTTTCGCGTCTGTGCCCTTATTTGAAGATGGAATTAGTAAATTCAAGTTACATAATGATCGGTGAGGTTGCAAAATTAACCTCACCACGTAGACTCTCAATGCGAATCCGCTTCTCATCACTTGTTCATAAATGGCAATAATGAGCATTTATAAATCGACAGTTCCAATTGAAATTGTGTATTAATTAATCATGTACCTGACACAGTAAGATTACAATTAATTGCGTAGGAAATATGGATAGGGTAAAACGAACCATCTTCTAATCAAACCAACCTTTTAATTTTTACTATGTTTGGTTTTGAGTTATATGATATTCCAATAACAGGTAGTTGTTACTGCCCTGAATTCTGGGGCAGAAAAGGGCCCCAAATATCTTGATGTCACTATAAAATTTACATATCTGCATTATACGAATACGAAAATTACCATAAATTACTTAATTAGTGTTTAATTGTTGCTAAAAGTATGAATTCACGTCCATACTGAGCTTCCAGCTCGTAACAGTGCGGAAACAGAATGTTCTAAGTGAAATCACATTGTTATTGCAATTCCCTGCACGGAGTTGCAGGAAATTGCCACAAAAACAACATTCTGTTAAGGTAGCCCTAGGAAGACACTTTATTGTTCGAATCTGTCAGTTTAGTGAGCATCCAAACCCCTGTTCAACCTCTGTTCAACAAAAGGAGTCGGGAAGAACTATCCAGCTGTTTATCTTGATTAGTTATCAAGGTACGTATCAGAACTCACTGTTGTGAACTGATACTTTCAAGTCTTGTCCAGAAGAACGACAGGCATCTACCCCGCTTGTCTATACTGATATCCAGCGAATCACTTCCCCAATCGCTAAACGAACTCACTACCAGAACCCCATCCGGGTTGGCTACAAGGATACCCACTTTTGGACAAATCACCTTTTGGGCATCCTGTGTCTAAGTTCGCTGATTGCAGCAGACGCGCTGACCCTCCGTGTAAGAGACTAAGTTGCTACAGAGAGGCCCTAACCAACTAGGTTGAACAACGACAGAAGAAAAGGCAATTTCTAGCCCAGATCTAAGCAACTTCATTACATCTGTTCTGTTCATCACTTCGGAGTTGATAGGAGCTGTTCTTATTCTTCTTTTTTTCTGAAGTTTGTTTCGCGTACGTCAAATGTCATTCAGTTTCACAATACGAAACGAATTAACTCTGAAATACGAAACTGTATGCAACTATTATATACAAGGATAAAATTCCCAGACGAAGTTTCCTATCCGAGTCTCTTTCTTTTTCATTTGACTTTTGAATAGAATCATTTAGTTACTTTCTTTTTTATTTGCGCGGTGAGTGGGTGGGGGTGGTAGGGGAGGGGGTGGCTGATACAATTGGAAACATTTGTTTGAAAATGTAAAATGACGTCCTACGATGGTAAACACAGTGAGTGTGGGATTCAGAAGCACTGCCAGAAGGATTAAAAGTGGCTACAAATTGGTCATTCCATTTATTTTAATTAGCCGTTAAAGGCACAACTTCGTAACAGTTAGCAGCCTTTCCCTTATTAGCTTCAAGTTCAAATAGTTACGATTTCTCAATTGGTTTTTGCATTTCATCATTGTGATCGGTGTTGAAAGCATTTTTGTCAAGGGAAGACAGAACCAGCAAATTTTTCCAGAAGGATAGGAAATTCATTAACGTGGAAAGTGTCAACATTTGGACACGTCTTCCAAATTGGAAAGTAATACCCTCGTCGGACGCAGGAAAGAATCTATATATTTACCTTCTTTATCACTAGTCCGTCCAGTTCTCCTCACTTCAGTTTGCAAAATTATTTTTTGTTTTCTTGAAGCACCGGTGTTTCATTTTAATCTACAATAGATAAAGATCTTTATCTTTTCTTTAGTACGTGTATAAGCAACGAGTAGTTAAACATTTTTTGTAAGCGAAAATGACCTTTTTATGAAACCGGTTAGCCAGTCAGGCCCAACTGAAGTGTCCTACTTGAGAAATTCCTATGTCTTTTTCTAACTCTGTTACCAAGCTCGGCCAAGCTGGCCAAGGTCAAATCTTGCTGAACTCTACGGCCAAGCTCGGCCAAGAAGCCAAGCTCAAAATTTGCCGAAATCTATGGCCAAGCTCGGCCAAGCTGGCTAAGCTCAAATTTTGCTGAAATCTGTGGCCATGCTCGGCCAAGCTCAAATTTTGCTGAACTGTACGGCCAAGCTCGGCCAAGCTGGCCAAGCTCAAAATTTGCTGGATTCTATGGCCAAGCTCGCCAAGCTGGCTAAGCTCAAATTTTGCTGAAATCTGTGGCCAAGCTCGGCCAAGCTCAAAATTTGCTGAACTGTACGGCCAAGCTCGGCCAAGAAGCCAAGCTCAAAACTTGCCGAAATCTATGGCAAGCTCGGCCAAGCTGGCCAAGCTCACAATTTTCTGCGCCAAGACTACTTAGTAGTACTCTGTTTTGCTAATTACATATTTTACAGTCGTTTTTAAGTTGATTTTGATTATATATACAGTTGTCATTTTTGTTAAAAACTTTTGTGTCTATGATTAAAATCTCTGCAAGATAGCTTAGGGGCACTCTGCTCTATCTACCTACTAATGCGAGCGCGGAAACTTCTATCTGACTTAACTATACTCTCATATATTCAACAACAAACTATAGGACTGAATCACTTTTTAAAACTAATTTCCAGATATTTTCTTAGCATAGTTCACATAACTTTTCTCTTCCCAAATGGTTCTGCACAGCTAGCGATTGACTTAGCGTCGTTTTAGCAGTGCTTCGTATTCCAGTGACAGCAATGGATTTCTTGGTTGTCTCTTTCTAAGGGGATACCTTCTTTCTTGCGGTTGGACAGGTTCTGGCTGCGCGGCTTGTTCACGGTGAACACAAAATCCAAAACTTAGCTTGGTCTAAAGACCGAGTGGACAATTGCCAGTTTCGAGTGATGTTCATACCTGAAAAGTTTAAGATAGTTCAGTGCGTAAGCTGGAGTACGTAGTAACTAAGGGCCTTTTCGCGCAGCGAGTTAAACGAGTTAAAATTAATTCAATCCTTTTCGCGCGCAGGGTTAAAAGAGTTAAGCAGTTCAGTTTAACTCGACCAGAGGTTTCAAGAAGTTAAATATTTTCACTCAACTTTTTTAACTCCGCGCACGAAAAGGTCCGAAGAGTGCGACAAGCGCCATTCCTTTAGTGCCTTTTCGTATACGCGCTCCTGCTTGTAAAATTCGCAAAACTTATCCGATTGAACTAAAATTTGGTACGGGTGCATTTGAATACATTTCTGGTAGAGCTGGGGCCGGTTCCAATTTTCGAAACCGGTTCCGGTTCCCGTTCTAGGGTACCGGTTCCGGTTCCGGTTCCGGTTCTAGCTTCCGGTTCCCGGTTCCAAGTACAAAATTTGTAGTGATAATTTTCTTTGTTATTTAACATTTGTTGTAGGCCCCTATAGGGCTTATACAATCAAAATGAAGAAGCAATAGTATAAATCAATTGGATTAAACATATCAAGCAACTGGACAACAGTTTTCTTAATGTTTTGAATTAATTTTGATTTGTTACTGTAGAACATTTTTGGACATCATGTAACCCACCCCTACCATACACTACATACATTGATACTTTTAATATTTACTTTTGTCATAAGATACAAAATTCTTTTGACAGTTGACTGTTCAATGGTACTGAGTATCAAAATGTTTATGATACCTGTATGTATAACCTCAAATTATGGATTTAAAAAAATGAACAAACAGCGCGGTATACCAAGAGCGCCTACCAACCCAAAGAAATCTTAAAAGCAGGAAAACATTTCAAGAAATTATAAGAATTGCTGAAAGCTTAGTTTTAAATTTCTTTTAAAAACTACAGTCGCTTCCGAAGGATGTTTCTAGAAATTTAAAATGCAGTTAAGATATTTGAAAGAAAGGAAATATTAAAATTTAATTTAGTGCTCTTTCGCACAGACACACCTCTATGTAGATATTTGGTTCCTAACAACAGATTAGTTATGCCGACGTCTCTATTTATGCACCTTCACTTACGAATTTTGTGCCAGAAGCCGAAGTTCCTGAAAAATAGGAAAAGGGGTACTAGCAGTTTTCAAATGTTTCTGCTCCTGCAAAATTTAAATTGTTCTTCGGAGATAATGTTGACTCCAGCTTATATCCAAAGAATATATAATTGAAGGCGTTTTAAAAGAAGCTGCGTTTTGGAAGCAAAAGTAACGAAATTAATTAAAATAAAACTATTACAAACTTATATTCATTCGAATGTTCTCACCAAAACTTACAACTTTACTCTTCAAAGTATTCTTCGATTCCTTGCGGTTTAAGTGATAATAAGGAAAATTGGATTTCACAGCTTGTTTGATTTTGGTTTGGTTTTCGAGTTTGGTCTCTCTGCTCAGCAGCATCTCTGCCTAAGCACAGCAACGAAGATACGAAATTTTGAACATGGCGGCTAGATTCTTATGAACACGGATTCCTCTCAACTCATCCCAGCAATTAAGAAGCGTCTTTACGCACACATTTTTGAGAAAACTGTTCAGAGAAATTTTAAAGTTTTGTGTTTGGTAAATTTGTTCGGGAGAAAAATAAGCGTCCAAACTTGAAGCTTTTGGCGAAATTCGGACAAAGTTTACATTTTTTCAAAATATTGAGCTTTTTTGTTTATTAAGCAATTTCAGAACAAATAGCCCTCGGTAAGCGTTTTTTGTAGCGTGAGCTGTGATCGCTTTTCCTTAGCTTCCCAAACGTCAAGAAATCAATCCGTTTAAAACTTGTTTTCGTGTTATCGCATGTCCAAGTCGAACATTTGATGTGACACTGCCGTACTCTGCAAATTTGTAGTAACTTTAAAATTATTAAATGTAAACAAGCTTTAACATGATTTAAAAATTATCGTTGAAGTCCAAAAATTGAATAAATTTACTGTCGTTCAAAGTTTGCTACACGTAACTACCATCAAGAGTAGATGATAGGAAGAGTATGACACGGGACTCTTCCTAGTGTAATTGGCTTGTCAGATGCTCGGCACATTAAGGCCGAAATCTCGGGGGGGGGGGGGTCACGGTTAACACAGTTAACCATGTGTTTATATGCGTTTGAACTAAAATGAATCTGATTGGCTAATCCCCTACCTTATGTCAAAATTACGTGTATAAGGTGACCCCCCCCCGAGAATGCTATTATGAACTCTTGCTACCATCAATATCAATCTAGGGATGGGCGCGGTAGCAAATATTCGTTACCGCATACCGCGCTTTTTTGGTGCGGTTACCGCACGGTTAACCGCGGTTTTTACCGCTTATTTTTGGCGGTAACCGCGGTTAAATCAAAACGCGGTTACCGCAGTCAAAGTAATTAATTCGTCCTAAAAACTTGTATCTTCCACGTTTGTTCAGTTTACTGCTTTTAAAATAAAAACATATCAGCGGCTGCAGTAGTTTTCGTGTCGTTGGATCGCCGTTTTGCTATTTCTTGCTCGCAGTTTTATTTTATTTCCTAATGGAACGGAACAATAATTATATATGAGCTGGGAAATTATTAGAAATTTTGGTTGCAATCATACCTGGGCAGACTTTTTCTCGGACGGGGGGTGGAAATCCGGTGCGTTTTCCTCGAAATGGGTAGTGTATGGTTTGGTGTGTAATTTGAGACCACAAGCTTTGTGTGGATAGTCGATTGTCTACTTAACGCCTTGGTCATTCAATCATTTAATCTGAAGTTGTGGAAAGTACGTAAACATTAAAATTGCGAAAGTAACTACGGGGGATCTGGGGGACGGTGCCCCCCAGAAGTTGAATTTTTCAGTTGAGACGCCTCCCAGGAATTAATTTAGAGCATTTCAGCGATCAATTATGACTAGTTTTTGTAACATTGTATATTCCCTTATTCGCTGATTATATTTGCTTATAGCGAATATGGTGTATTCATTCAGGGAAACTGTGAAATAAACAGATTTTAACAAGAGTTTCACAATCGCCCTGAAAATGTTTGGGATTCTGTGAAATCCCTAAAATATTCAGGGATTTCGCGAAATCCCTGATTTCACAATATCACGCTGACATATTGTTGTTGTTGTTGTTATTGCCGGGCTACTCAGCCAAGAGGCTATATGAGGGCGCTAACCTTTGTCTCTCCCCATCAGTCATAGCTAGTATGACTCTCGCTTCGTCGCCTGAATGCTGTCCCACAATGGGAAGCTGGAGCAAACACCTTCTTGGCCTTTTGGCTCCGGTAGTAAGGCATCCATTAACTGCTCATACGCAAGGTAGAGGAGCACAGCATCTTTCGACACTCCAAGCCCCAAGCGCAGATGGGGGGGGATCAGAGACAAACCCGGAAAGTTGTGTGATCCATTTTGAGTACATGACTCGTTTGCACCCAACACTCCCTCGCAGGAGGTAGGCGGACCACATTGCAGAAGTGCTGGTATATCCCAAGGGGGTACCTTCCACCGGAAACTCCGCGCCCTACTCTTGACGATAAGTGGATTAAGGGTTCTTTAGCGTGCACTACCCCCAGCAAGGCAGCACACGGGCCCACCAATTTAACGCCTCATCCGACCGGCGGAGCAGTGACCTAAGTTTCTTGCTCAAGGAAACAATATAACGTCATTATGGTTAAGGCGGGAATCGAACCTCGGACCTTTCGATCCGAAGTCCGGTGCCTTAACGATTCGGCTACACGACACGGTCACTACGCTGACATATTCAGTTTTTTCAATGGCTAAATCTGCAAGACTAGCAGGCTTCTGCTACATCTACCTTTAGTCTTATCCCATATTAGCTTGTCAGCTATCGTAGCAATCAGCAATGAGTAAGAATACAGACAGGCGGGGTCCCCCAGTAGAAATTTTTTAAAATATCACTTGAAATAATTTTTCCAGCAACTTTTTCCCAATGTTTCATCCTTGGTGCTCAAATCTAACTATCTCGGCTTGCTTCAAGGCGATTTTCATTTGTGTCACACGAAAAACAATTGCTACGTGACGGACCCCTGACGTAAAAAAAACTTGATTGAAAACCACGGGAACAAAGTGGGGGTCTGGCCCCCAGCTAAAAGCTAATTCTTTCTGAAACATGAAAGGCTTGAAATCTATTTTTTCAGAGCACTTTAACAAACATATTCTAAATTTTTCCTATGCATTTTATTGTGTAAATTTATTTTTCACTGAGCAAACTAAATTTGTTGTTCAAATAATTAGTGTTTGACAGAAAAGCGCTAAAGTCCAAATCCGGTGCGTGGATAACAATCTGGTACGTCGGTAAGCCAAATACGGTGCGTCAGAGGCCGAATCCTGTGCGTCGGTTAGCAAAATTCGGTGCGTCAGAGGACGAATCCGGTGCGCCGGTAAGCCAAATTCGGTGCGTCAGAGGACGAATCTGGCGCGTCGGTAAGCTAAATTCGGTGCGTGAGAGGACGAATCCGGCGCGTCGGTAACCAAGTTCGGTGCGTCAGACGACAAATCCGGTGCGTCGGTTAGCCAAATTCGGTGCGTCAGAGGACGAATCCGGTGCGCCGGTAAGCCAAATTCGGTGCGTCAGAGGACGAATCTGGCGCGTCGGTAAGCCAAATTCGGTGCGTGAGAGGACGAATCCGGTGCGTCGGTTAGCCAAGTTCGGTGCGTCAGAGGACAAATCCGGTGCGTCGGTTAGCCAAGTTCGGTGCGTTAGTGGCCACATCCAGTGCGTAGATATGTAGGTCAAATCAGGTGCGTGCTAGTACGCTAACAAATTTGGTGTGTAGACAAGTCAAAAGTATGGAGATGGAAGAATCTAATTTGTGGAAATAGATGCGTAAGTAAGTCAAATTTGGCTACGCGTCCAAATCTTCAAAAAATCATGTAGGTATCATTTTGGTGCGTCAATTATTCTACGAAATCATATAGGTATCATTTCGGTGCGTATGTGAGACCTGGGGTGGCCACCCCCCCGTCCACCCCCCCGTTGCCCAGGTGTGGTTGCAATTTAAGGTGCTGGTATCGTTTTGTGCAGTGCTTTTGTGCGTATTTTTTGAAACGCCATAACTTTCGCAATTGTGTGAGTTGGAAAGAGCTTTTTATACATCATTTTAAAGCTTATAATCTGCAGATTCTCATGACAGTACAAAACTAGTAAAAATCCGCAGAACATAGCTAAAATTTTCCGACATACTGACATCTGACAGGTTGAATACAGACCAAAAATTTTTGAACATCTTTTTCTCAAAACTGTGGAAACGGCCAAAATTTTTTCTTGTGCTGTCCTATACAGGACATGTGGGCCGAGGGACATTTTTTTGGATTTGGCTTAGCAGGTCTTAACGGACAAGAAAATTCATTAAATGTGCGGTGGCACGAAATTTTGCGACTTTGCATTGAGTTTTCTCGCAACTGGAGATGTTTTAGCTCAAACCAAGAAAAATGTCCCTCCGCAATAGTGCGAATTCTCATTCTGCCAAAAATCACGCGAATCCATTGGGTAGTTTTTGAGAAATCGATGTTCAAAACAAAATAATCGCAGTTTTGCCAAAATGGTTTTTCGGCTAAATCTCCAGCTTAGAGCAACAAACTCCAGCGAATAGGTATTAATAAAACGCGCAATTGGACGGTGTATCGATTGAGTATAAATAAACCAAAAATGTCCGTACGATTTGGCAGTGATTTTGAAAAAACTGATTTTCTCGAAAACGGCCATTTTTGGACCCCAAAAATCGTTTTTTGCTTATACTGACTTAACCACTAGAGATAGCGCAAAAGTTCTAAAAGCAAAAATGTTCATTTTTGCGCCCTCTTTCCAGCCATACCAACCAATCTGGTGTCTCGACTATGTGCTGAGAGAATAATGGCAAAAACAAAAAATTTCTTATCTTTGCACCTAAAAATGCGGGACTGGTCCCAGAATGTTAAAGAGCACCGAAATAGTATATAAGAGGGGTTTATTTCTTGCTGAACTACAAGTAAAATCCGTCAGGATCGCTCATTAATGTTTTCTCTCTGCGCATGTGGCAAATTCTTGTTCCGGAGAAATCATTCTTAGAGATTTACCGATCTATTTTTTAAGAATCAAACTGCGATATAATTTATGAAGGTCTTTACAGAATACCTGACTTGACCGGTGAACTACCGTATTACGCCAAACAGTGGCACAACCAATAAAACTTCCATTGGCCCTTTTTCGCGGGGGTGGGTGGGTGGTTTTTTGAATTTTTTAGTGCTCGCGATCATGGGCATTAAAACCACAAGTTTGTGAAGAAAGTAGCGACTGGTTAAGCTATTTCAAAGCTGTACAAGCGATGGTTATGCTCTTTGGATAGACCCGCGAGGGAAGCTGACACTTGTCAGGCAGCTTCTTCTGCAAAAACTTACCAAATTTATCGAAAATTAACAATACAGCAATTATAAGCGGATTTTCAAAACATCGCCCATGGGCGTTTTTTCGGGTGGGCGCTTTTTTAAATTTCAAAAAATCCTAAGTTGGCTATATATTCCTGAAAAACGCCCATGGGCCACTTCTTAGCATAATACGGTGCATAGAATTCAGTCGGACAAGTTTTCAAAATTTCTCTTGGATTTAAAACTTAAACTAAACAAATTACAAAAGTTTGATTAGTTTAATCATTTTACAACTAACAATTTCCGACAGGGCACAATATAAAAATAGTAAATGAAATAGTAAAATTAAAATCCTGTGGCTGGGTTAGTGACTGCAAAGACTGTGTTAGACTCAGCGGCTCAGCGCTAACAATGCTAACAATGTTGTAATTGCGAGTGTATGCATATCAAATCTGCCACAGTAGCAAAGCAGCAAGAGGTGCCAGAATTTTGCAAAAATTCCGGACAAATATAAAATATTTCGGCGACGTTTGCATTGTTGAGAAAATCGTATAGAAAATAAGGTAAATTTGAGTTTTTCAAGCGAAAAACCTAATAAAAATAGCGGTTTTCCCGCGGGTATCAGAATCGGCGGTAACCGCAATAACCGCGCGGTTTTTGCTTCCTTACCGCATACCGCAGGTCTGCGGTTACCGCCGCGGTAACCGCGGTAAAACCGCACCGCTGCCCATCCATTTTGGTCATTCTAGATTCAGTTAGCTTGAGTCGAAATCCTGCAACTAATACAAAAATCTTCCGTATTAATATTAAAGCAATTAACTAAGTGAGAATAAACAAATATTTAGAATATTCGTTCATCGAGCTATTCGTTAAGTATTCTTGAAATGTAAACAACTATTCGAATATTGGTATGTAGCAATCGCCGATTTCGAATTATAAAATTCGCTAATGATTCTACATTCGTGCCAACGCAGTTCCAGCTTCAGCTTCAGAGACAAGAGACTCATGAATCAGAATCGAATGCTGCTGGCCCAAAATCCAACTATTCCAAATTTGACATTTTGGAAAAATTTTAGTTCAAGCTCAATTTTTGAGCCTGGAACCGGCCGGTTCCAAATTCTACCGATTCCGGTTCCGGTTCCGGTTCTAAAACTCCTTCCGGTTCGGTTCCGGTTCCGGTTCCAACCGGTTCTAGTGGAACCGGCCCCAGCTCTAATTTCTGGTCTCTGTGTGACAAAAAATTTAAAGTTGACCAAGGGGAACCAAAAATTTTTGTCTCTGATTTCGATGAAGTTGTATAGAAGGATTTTTTGGATTGGAGTCGTTGAACACCTGAAAACCTTTGTTCGATCCCGCTTTTGGTTAGCTTAGTACGAGCTAAGGATGTAAGCTTAATATTTAAGCTTACTTTTACCAAAAGTACAATTTTAAATTTTTGTCATAGATCGATCAGCAGAAGTGTCTTCAAATGCATCCATACCAAATTTAAACTCTTGCGAATTTTAGAAACGGGTGCGCGTATACGGAAGAATTATCCATATATTTCGCGCAAGAGTTGAGTCTAGTTAAACTTTTTAGCTCGTTTAACTCTGCAGGAGTTAAAAACGAACTGTTTAGATAATTCTAACTTTTTAAATCGTTTAACTCGCTGAGCGAAAGGCCCTTAGTTGTTAGGTCGGTTACTGGGTACATGATCTGCACGATAACGGGTGGCCCAATCCCACTCAACCCTCTCAAATTGGGCCCCAGTTCACATTTGTGTACGCTTCGCTTGTATGTTTAGGCAGGGTTTGTCTTGAATGATGATGGGTATATGATCAGCAGCTGAATTTTGATAACAGGTTTTGGGCTTCAGCACATAAACCGTAGAGAGTGAACGTACATACACAAATGTCTGGAGTCACTGGGGTCCAATTAATTTGAAGGGAGGGGGTCAGCTGTTATCTTGAAAGATCATGGCCGTGTTGCAAACGATTCTCCTAAGTGCCCTTCAAGGAGAATGTCTGGTAGGAGCTCTTCAAGAGGGAGTTGAGTTAGTGGACTTCCTTCCTGAACCTGAACCAATAGATTTCCCTAAGTTTAGCTGGCGCTGCCCCTAACGCAGGAGAATCTTTTGAAACCCAACTCTTCTAAGGGCCTTTTCGCGAACTCAATCCTTTTCGTGCACAAGATTAAAAGAGTTAAACAGTTCATTTCAACTCGACTACAGGGTTAAACTAGTTAAAAATGTTTAACTCTACTTTTAATTCACGCGCGAAAAGGCCCCAGGTGAACACCTATGCTGAAATCAGGAGCACTCCTAGGCTTTGAAGGATATTTTGCAACGCGGCCCATGTCCTTGGCCTAAGTTATTATGTGTACACACTCTTGGTATGAGGAGCAGTCATATGTAGTGATGCCGGTGTTGGAACAGAAGTTAGTGGATCAAGCCTCGAGTCCGTTCAATTAATTACATACATCACATTACGCGCGAGCGCGTGCGCGTGTATTCCAAATTCCAATGAATTCCAAATTAGACGACTTCAGTCATTATGCGAGCGCACCTAGACCAAAATTTAACAGCTGCCAAGTCAGGAAAGCCAGTAAGGCTAACATTAGCTTAACAATTAAGACAAAGCTAAATACAAACCCTGGATTTATTTGTTCCGGACAAACTTATAACTTTCCAGCTAGCTTATGCTTCCATCTTGTGTAATAAATAGTGATGTGGATCGGATCGGCAAAATCGATCCGATCCGCGATCCGGAGGCCGGATCGGATCGGATCGGATCGGTAGACCTGCTGGATTAGTCTGGATCGGATCGCTTGAGTCAGCCGGATCGGCGATCCGACTTGATACGCAACATCACATAAAATTAAACCGTACGCGACGCGTATTTGTGACTGAACTTGACTTCTATCACTGTACTGCTTGGTGCGTACGTTGTTAGTACAATATTTTCCTTCTACCAACAAAACTTGTTTTGGTTTTGAGTCTCTCAAACTTAGCATTCAGTAAGTAATAACTTATTACAGCAACTTAGCGCTTTTACATACTATATAATTTTATGCAATGTATCTAGCATCAAAGTGCAAAATCAAGACCCGCTGTTACTATGCTGCTAAGCGGTAATGAAAAATTAATTATTTACTGAATGTTGATGACGCATAACTTCCTGTGATTAATGTTGCTTACTGTTGTCAGAATTTTGGAGTGAAGTTTTATGGTTGGACTCTTTGTGGCTTTATTCTAAAACCGTTGAACTCTTTATTCTAAATAATTTGTAGCACGGAGTTTACGTAATATCAGTGTGTGATCTTAGCTCGATAAAAATTATATTTTTGCATTTTAATGGCTTTTGATCACGATGCACATTGCACACATTGTTGGAACGAAAACTAGGTAAATATGGTCGGGATACTTATCTCGATAAAAATTATATTTTTGCATTTTAATGGCTTTTGATCACGATGCACACATTTTTGGAACGAAAACTAGGTAAATATGGTCGGGGTACTTATATATCTCAGTAAAATTAATACTTTATTTATTTTAAAGGTTTTTACCGTGGTGACAAAGGTTTTGTGCCTTATTCGTTATACAAGTACTTTGTAGCACGGTTTTGCATTCACAGTTTTGTAAATTGATCGGGCGGAAAGCCTCGTGCACGACGCTGCGCGCACTCGTTTCGCACACTCAGAGCTTCCCGCACGATGAACGTACATATGTGTGAATGCACGAAAAATCGTGCTACAAAGTATACTTGTCAAACTCTGTGATCGTTCAAAATTTACTTCCCGCATTGTTTTTAAAGTTTTTGGTCCGTTTTCCCGATACAGTCCAAGCTTCAGATTTAGTTTCCGAGAACAAAGGTCAGTTTGAACGGCGATCCAAAAAATTACAACTTCAATTTCGGTGCCTAGTCGATAAAGTTAATAATTTTTTAATCCAAATTGAAATTAAGGCCGCATCATCATCTATATAATTTTGTACAATTATATACGCTTTCGTATTTCGGAATGATAAAGAAATTTTAGCGAAACCTGTATAAGATGTGTTTTACACGGCAAAAACCGACTTTAAATCTAGTTCCGCTTAGCTTTTTGAAGCAATGATTTCGGATCGCCGGATCGGATCGGATCGACCGATCCAGGACCCGGATCGGATCGGATCGGATCGACAAATAGTTTTGCTGGATCGGATCGGTTCAAATTTTAGCTGCCGATCGATCCACATCACTATTGTGTAAACATAGTAGTACATACATCTATTTCTAACCTACTTATTTGAAGACGTAGAGTGCGAAATTGTGAGTTGCAAATTGCCCAAGATAAACAATAGTTAATTCCAATTTCTGACAGGGCATTCTTCCTTCATTGAACTAGCAGCTATTTTTCATTTTTTAATAAATCTAAGGTTAGTTAGTTTGTATTACTCTACACCTGAAAATAGAAAAACATAAATTTTAATACTTACGCTTCTTTTCTCTCCAAACGAAACAACAATACACTATCTAAAAACATGTAAAATTCGACAAAACGTGCTGAAAATTTTGAGGGACGGTAGCTAAATTTCATGCTATCTTGTTTTGCCCAAATCGATCATTTTTAATGCCTCAGCTTTAGCAAAATTATTTTGGGAAAATCAATGACTTCAAAAATTATGAAGGCGTCATTATTATGCAGTATGAAACGTTGTGTCGTAAGCGTAAACAAGCTTTTTCCACTAACATCATGGAGATATACATAGCTATTTTAATGATTTTGATAAGACAAGACCGACCAAGGTTTGTCTTTCTATCAACGGTATAAACTTGGTACAATCTTCTATATAATTGACAGAAAAGACTAGACTATTGTTATAAAAAATATCACCGATTTTTAACTGTGCACGTCACATATACATAATTGAAGATCAAAGTTAGCATTACATCAGGTCACACAGTATACCTATGTGCACTAGCGTAGCCAGAAAAAATTTTCGGGGGGGGAATGCCAAAATTTGGTGGGGGGTCTGGGGGGCGCAGCCCCCCAGAAGTTGAAAAATTTTTCAAATTTGTAACGTCTGAGGAATTTTTTCAAAGCATTCTTTGAATTAAAGAAGCGAAATGAGGCTCAATACGTTTTCATGCACGCAAATGATGCATGAACTGGGCGAACCACATCCAATAGGGAATTTAGCACTCATTTTTGGCGTTCCAAATCCATATTATGATGGTAAATTTCAGTCAATACGCGCCGAAGGCGCGAAAATTTTTTGAAAAATCGGCGTTTTACACATGGGCAGGAAAAAAATTCCTGGGGGGCAACACAATTTCGGGGGGGGGAATTCCCCCCATCCCCCCCCCCCCCTGGCTACGCGCCTGCCTATGTGTAGGCACAGTAGAAAGTCTAGTACACAGAAATTATGCACGAGTCAAACCAAATTCCGTCTATTTACACAATTATTAGGTACATTGTATATACCCGAGGCTAAAGGTATTTTTATATTTCTTTACAGTACGACCCACACCCCAACCATCTTCCCCACCCCAACCACCTTAGCCATCCCAGAACTAGTCCCATTTCAGAATATATTCTCCCGGGGGTGCTGACGCTGACCTTATCTGCAAGCTTAATAGCTTAATCGTATGTAGATTACATGGTTCTACATAGACCCGGATTGGAAAATTGAAATTAAAAATTTGTGCCATATTTTCAATTCTTAAATTTCTTTCTTTCTACTGGCGACGATAATCTCACTTCCAGGCGAGCAACCAAACCCAGAGCTAAAATCAAAGTTATATTTTAAAGAAACCAATACTTGTACATTATAAATACAATTAATACGAACCTCACCTTATTAAAAATGTCCATCTGTTTTTAAATTGAAAGAACAAACCAGGTTGCATATTTACAAAAACAAACATAGTAAGAGTACCGAATACTCATAGCATAACTACATAGCTTATGTAATTATAAAAGTACACCACATAAAACATCAATTACACAAAATTTCTAAAAACGCATATAGAAGGTGGACTAGCCACAAAAGCTTTACAAATTTACAGTTAGTTATACAAAACTTACTGTGGAATGAAAAGGATACAAAGAAAATAGAAATATAAAGGGCCAGTATAAAATGCAGACGCAGACGCAGACGCAGACCTGCAGACTTAGCAGACCCACGCAGACGCAGACTCGGGTAAAAAACGCAGACCCAAAAGCAGACTCGGGTATAAAATGCAGACTTCACAACAGACGCAGACTTTGGTATAAAATGCAGACTTGCAGACCTGGGTATAAAAAGCAGACTGTGGTATAAAATGCAGACTTTTGAGCAGACTTGCAGACCCGGATATAAAAAGCAGACTCGGGTATAAAATGCAGACTTTTGAGCAGACTTGCAGACCTGAAAAAGCAGACTTACGTATATATCATTGGGAAAACCCCAGAGCGGTGAACGCCTACGTAGCTTTGGGGTTGCGGTCGACTCTTGCCAACTCAGGAGGCGGTCCGACCGGGCCGATTGAGGATCGCCAGGTGGCCGGAAGCAACAACACATTTATGTATACAATATATAGGCATTTAAGGTGGTGATTCCCTTTGGTCATATAAAGTTTGCACCATTATTATTCATTTATCACTTGGAGTTAAGAAGCCATTTTTATATCAAAATGCAGCTTGACATTTTCTCTTTTTAATGCATACCATGAAACCAATGTTGCTTTTCAAAAATATTTTTAACACATTTGAGAAGTAGTATAATTTTCCAGATTTTTTGCAGACTCAAGTAAATTTTTTCGCGAGACATCGGTTATATCATTCGATGCCTCCATCAAATAGCTGGGGACGATTTTTTATTTTTTGTGAAATCGCTCTTCGTTGTAGAGAAATAAGCTGAAATGTGTGCGTAACCTGTATTTTGCCTACTTTTTTTCAATTTGTCAAGCGATTACTTTAGCTAGAAAACAGTAATCGGGGAAACTAAAAAAAGGTCCCTGGGTATATTTATGCAGAACACATCTGTTCAGTATCAGCCCTCCAACTTGCATGGTGAATGCTCCACAATCTTTGAAAAAAAATTGGTCATGTTTTTGCAAAAACTACATTTTTTATGATAGCAGCCTACGGGATGGCTGTTGGAAGACTATCATGCGTCGGATAATTTGCCTCTATGACACCTTCAGATCGACGCCCTTAGGTAGATTTTACGGCTTGCGTAGTTCAAGAAATAATGGATTATTTGATTTCTGCAAAAATGACAAGTTTTCAACGCCAAAACAAGAAAATCGGCTATAACTCACGGTAGAGAAAAGCTAGAACGTTGCTTTAAAAAGCAAAAGTATGAAGCTCAACGAGATCTTTCGAACGAATATAGTCATAACTGTATAGCTGCTGCCAAACTTTCAGAAATCGGGAAAAACCACTCTGGCCGGAAATCTCGAATTTTTGAATCGGGATTGCTCGGAGGGTGTTAAAACGCTAAAAGAAAGAATTTCGGAAAGTTTCGTCAAATTTCATCTTGATTTAAGCCGCCAATCAACAATATCAACAAAAGGAATCACCACCTTAAGCTCATATAAGATGCAGACTTTTTGACATGCTTGCAGGCTGATTTAAAAACGCATTCCCCAGCTCTACTTTTGACTTTTTCACCAGCAACTTTAAAATTTAGAATGGGGTCATGGGTAGCCCATTCATAATTGTCCGTTTGATCATTTCTGTAGTCGGTTTGTCCGTTTTAAAATGTAGTCATACTTTTGCTGTTTGGTCGTTTGTCGTTTTGTCCGTTCAGAGGGTTGATTCATACTTTTCCTGTATGCTATATTGCTGTTGTCTTCTTCGTAAGGGCTGTCCGCTTGGACTTGAGCAATGTTTAAATTTTCCGTACTTGTCTGCACGCAATAGCCCATCAGAAATGATAGCAGTATATACCACGTCCTTGGTTAAATTGACGTTTATATAAGAATTTTGAATGTGTTTTAATATTTAATATGTAGCTAAATATGGTCATATTGTTAGCATAAATTGTAAACTTTGAAAAGTATCCGGGTTTCAAACTCTGCAAAGTGTTTAAGAGAGCAAAATTTAAAAAATGCTGTAGCAAATCGGCATAAACAGAAAATGTCAGGTGACTCGAAAACATAAACAGCAATCTAGCAACACAGCTAAAGCTAAATGATGTTATACGGACAAACGGGCAATCAGTAATAACAGGAGTATGAACCACTTTGTGTTTTTATAAACGGTCAACCAGGCAAAACGACAAACAGCCCATACTACATAGTTATAAACCAAAATCTGCAAAACTTATACATTTTATACCGGAGCCTGTTTAATTGCAGACTGGCCTACATTTTATAGCCAAGTCTGCATTTTATATCAGGGTCTGCAAAGTACGTAAGTCTGCTCAAAAGTCTGCATTTTATACCCAAGTGCTTTTTATACTCCGGTCTAAGATGTAGAAGTAGTAGAAGAGTATAGGTTCTAGCTTAAGACTCATAGGTTTAAGTTAAGGTTAAGTTGGCACGAGAATAGGAATACATCGGCTAGCCACCATAGCTAGCTATTAATGGGTAGTATATAAATTGAGAATTCGTTAGTCGGCGTATACATTTTAATATT
The DNA here is from genome assembly GCA_030248195.1 of Trissonchulus latispiculum. NCBI lineage: Eukaryota > Metazoa > Nematoda > Enoplea > Enoplida > Ironidae > Trissonchulus > Trissonchulus latispiculum. The sequence continues at coordinate 11,934 of JASAND010004251.1, read as the reverse complement.
CGAGTCTACAGCCGCAGTATATATATATATATATATATATATATATGAAAGAACCAAGAGAGACTATCCGAGACTGTTTTATATTTCCCCGAGTCTGCAAAGCTGCACTAAAGTGCATTTTATACCGGAGTCGGCAAGTTTGGACTAAAGTCTGCATTTTATACCCGAATCTGCAAGTCTGCATTTTATACCCGAGTCTGCAAGTCTGCATTTTATACCCAGGTCTGCATTTTATACCCGAGTCTGCAAGTCTGCACTAAAGTCTGCTTTTTATACCCGAGTCTGCAAGTCTGCAATGAAGTCTGCATTTTATACCTTTAGTAAAGTCTGCATCTGCTTTTTATACCCGAGTCTGCGTCTGCACTAGAGTCTGCGTTTTATACCCCAGTCTGCTGGTCTGCGTCTGCGTTTTATACTGGCCCAATATAAACGTACTAACAAAATATACAAATGCTATAGCAATTGCAAAAACAAATAGTGCTATGCACATATATAGCTCGATTTTCACCTACAGAAGTATTATACCAAATATTAAGCGAAAACAACTTCATAGAGCAATTCAGAGCAAAATGAACAAGCCTAATAAAAGCACAACTATAGCTAACAGTCGGTCTTCAAAACAAAGTTTGACGTTTGGTTGGTTGATGCTAACCCCATAGTTCCAACCACAACTACACGCGGTTCGACACGCGAATATAAGCGCCTACATTCGTTTGTGAGTGTAATTTCGCTACAGCGGGCTTTAAAATGTTAAGAGGGCATGCTAACAGACGCGTTGACGCGCGTCTGACGGCACGTCAATAAACTTCCTTGTGGGTTCACGTCTCACGACTAGAAGACATTATTAGAATGCTGAGCGTAAATTCTATATATAAATTAATAGCGAGAACAAAAGTTAAGTTTCACACTCTCAGTACTATCAACTAAACCCTCAATAATCTTCCAATAAAATACAATTCGTTCGCAAACATTTTAGCATGATCAGAACTGCTGGCTGTCTAGAAACTTTAAGAAAGAAAAGTTAGAAACGCGCTGCATATGTCCCAACATCCCAACTACGGACCAAGAATAACAGTTGCACTGAACTCATTGACAAAGTCTGAATTCTAATTACAAATTATTTCGGTAAATATAACTCTACACAATACACTAAATCTACACCTAAAGCATAGCTCCTAACGTATGTACAAAAAGAGGACAAACCAAACACGCACACACACACACAGGACATTCAGTAATACAGTATATATACAAAGGTAAGGCATGATCCCAAAAACTAATTTCTGAAGCACAGAAACACCCGTAGAAACAAAGAGACGGACAGAAAGAAAACTCTTTTTAGAAAAAAAAGAACTCAGGAAAATGGATAAGCTTAAAGAGCAGAACCGAGCAGAACCATCCGGAAGGAAACGGACTGGAAAAAAGGACCAAAAATCTGATCTGAACACTGTCTTGATCTGTGTGTTAAAAAGTGTCGTCAAATTTATCGTCTTCGTATCAGCTGGCTGTTCAAGGGAGCATCATAGACCGTCTGCTTTCCGCTGACACATTTTTTACCCGCATCCATCATATCCTTTTCTGTCTGCAGCTGTACCTCTAGTAGTCTCTGAAACATAAATAATAAATAACAAATATATACCTACTTATATACTACATATTTTGCAGATATAAAAATAATGAAAATATAAATAATTGAGAACATGTATATACACGATAGCCAACAAAATACAGCCACTCTCTCATCATAGATACATTACCATTCAAAATGATGTTACTAATGGGGTTGGTAATGTTGCCAGAAGGTTCCTCCTCCTAATCTCTTTATTTCTGGAACTAAAATCTATTCTAAGGATTCACACTTCATTTCATACATTTTTAAGAATATGTCTATTTTTACGTCTTTACATACAAATGTGGAGATTCAACATGTTAGGCGGTCGGCATTATACGTTTTTCGCTATGTAGAAAGTCACAGCGATAACGCTACTCATTGAGATGAACCTCCATTATTACACGTTACAAATCCACGGTCAGTGGGATTTGGGAATAAGGAAACTGAACGCAGTCTAAATGGCTTAATTTTATCGACGTTCTCAGATTCTGTTTATTTGTATACAAATTCCGAAAGGTTATATAATGTTACGTACAAAAGCCGAAATCGTATAAAACTAGTTTTGTATGGGCCATTTTGTACAAAACTAGTTTTGTATGGCTTCCCTCCTACAATTCTAGTTTTGTATGGCCTCCCTCGTACAATTCTAGTTTTGTATGGCTGTGAGTTACATACAACTACTACAAAACTAGTTTTGTACAAAATGAACCATACAAAACTAGTTTTGTATGATTTCGGGTTTTGTACGCAACATAAATATCTGGGAATTTTGTAGAGGAAGGGGTGGGGAGCCCCCACTTTTTGGCCCCTCCCCCACCCGTTTCCACCACTTTTTGGCTTCCCGCACTCCACCTATTATAAGGTGCCTCGAAAATAAATTTTAAGGATATTTGGTCAAATTCTTCAAAACATTTGCTGCGTCGCGGGAATTTTTTGATATAAAATTGTCTATTCTGGTTCTAAAACTTGATTTTTTGATCATTTTTTAGCTTAATTATAGTAGGACATGTACAAAACAGGTTGTTTTTACCGTTTTTAACAATAATAAGGCCATTTCATTTCCCCACTTTTGGTCTTCCCACACTTTGTTTATGGAAAGTTCTGGCATCAAAGTTCACGGAATCTACCAAAAAACGTGGCGCAAGGAGCGCACTGCTACCCGCAAAGTACATAGAATCGTGGGAAGGAACATATTACCACTTTGACCAAGAAATAGTGCAAGAATTGGCAAAAACAGTGGTAGGAAAAAATTACGTACCCCACATTCCGTCTCGTTAGAATATTTCCATGCTACTAATTGTTTAATGAACTTTACAAGCAAACATCTCCAAACAATTTCGCAGGAGACGAAACTCTGTCAAAGATCCCTTATTCTACTTTTGAAGTGAATACAATCTGACTTTACTTATGTCTTAAACATATTTTGGGCTTGCGTACAACAAGCAGCTAAGGTTGTGTTACAGTTACATTTTTCAATTATTCGCGCATTTATTAATTATATACGTTACAGGAAGTAAACTCAGGAAGGTTCCAGACGTTATCGCTACCTAAATAGGTATATATATATATATATATAACAGTTTTCCAAAAGACAGTCTATAATTAGTTACTCACAAACACGTTGAAACCTAGTCACAGCCATAGACTTAGGCAGTAAAATAGGCGGGGGCCGAAATTTTGTGAAGGTGAAGCTGATGATAGGTAATGGGGAAACAGAAAAAGTAAGATAATGTAATTGACTTTACTTAATGCGTAACAAACACACAACCACTTAAAAAATGCGTACACAGCGAGGATCGCTTGAGGCCAAAAGATTACTTTAATTCTAGAAGTATCCTACGCCAAAGAATTAAGAGAGAGAATCTTAAAATCCAGGTATGATCACATCATGCGCAACTAAAATCTTATCCTCACCCAGATTAAGAAGATAAAAGCCCCACAATTTTCCCGGATAATCAGTCTTTTAAGAGTGCCGCGCAAAGGCTACTCCACTCACTGATTTGTAGAGTATATAGTCAGTCAGTTTGAGACCCGACCTAACAAACATCGGGATTGAATGCATTTTCTGTACACTAAGCGACGGATCAAGAATAGCATCAACTAACCCTGCATCGATATTCTTGATAAAATGGTACGTTAAAGTTAAATTGTATATATATGTATAATATGTGTATATATATATAGATATGGCATTCCCGTTTTCATAGATTTTTCTTACGAAGATAAATTATCAAAGTGTACAATTCAACTCAACTTCATTAGGATTGGACAAACTTCGTTTTTTAGAAGTGCAATACTTTCGGCCCACTTGTTTTTTCTAATTCCGTAAATTCTTTCCTTACTTCACCTCATCTTATCAAATTTTACACCATCACTTCACCTCATCTTATCAAATTTTACACCATCTTATTGTGTTGAGTTCAATCAAACAGTCTTTTGACTTGACTACAATATTATATTGCAATTTTCAGAGGCCAAATTTATAGTAAAAACAGTATAAAACAGCATAATACTGTGGCAACACAATACTTCAGAGGTAAGGAATAACATTTATCTAACTGCATGACACAAGGGCACAGCTTATTCCAAAAGTCAAATAAACAACAACCTTCATTAATTCCACCCAGATATTAGCTTTCAGCATACACGCACTCTGTGTAATAAACAGTTTATATAAAAGTGGATGGAACAAATATACGAATGTAGCATATGCGTACCTATATTGAGGTTATATACGTAATAGACCAAGTTTAGGATGTTGCGTGCAGAATCTCATTAATAACTCATCCTTCTAAAGTCAACTAAAGGGAAATGAACCAAACCAGATGGCAGGATAGAACGCCGGTCCCTGTTTCGCCAATTGTGTAATTTACTTTACAGGTATTTTACTAAGCCCTAACTTACTAGCTTTCAGAATATATATATATACCTACTCCAGCTTATTGGAAAAGTCTGTGGGGATACGAGACTGTTTTCGCTCCACTGCCGGTTCCGCTTTGATTTTTAATCGATTCGATCTCTACTTAAAAGGTACGATCATATATTAATAAAAATATCATCGTTTTTGTTAATGTTCAGCCACAAACCAGCCAATATGCTACTAAATTTATTCTACTGGGGGAGTGGGCCCAAACAACCTCCCCAAAATTCGCTCTCCCCCTAAAAGAGTGGGTGCTTCTTTTGGTACAGGATATCGCCCTGAAAAAATCTTTCAGAATGACTATTTTCAAAAATTTCCGGTTTCGCCGGAGATTTCTACTCCCCCTTTGCTAACACTAAATCTATTTTTGGACAAGAAACTAACTTTTTATCTATGCTTTTACCAAAGCCAATTTTTAGCATATATTTAGAAAACCCTGTGGTGGTCAGCGGACTATAGCTTCGCAGACTCGAGCTTAATATATTCACATACAGTAATATCTGTTCCGCCAATACGACAAGGAAAGGTCAAAACCATTTAAGCGCAAGAATTATTCCAGTCACTTTGAATATAAGAAAATATAGGAAAGTCTTTCAACCTTCGCAAACCGTTGAAGCAAAACGTCAAATTAACCAATGCCAAGTTCTTAAGTTTTAGTTAGCTCAAGCTTCAAATTCCCGCTTTTGGCGCATTTAAATCCAAGTAATTCCGAAAAGCTTTAACTTTTTAAAACATATACACACAGCCAACAGGAATTTTGGCAATGACAATGATAACATTGTCCCCGGAACGTGCTCAGGTCTACACAATTTATATACTGAAAATAATTTCCTTTTCCATTTGACCGAAGGCCTGCATACAAACACTTTAGGCCAAAGAAAAAGCCAACATCATCAGTAATTTAGTTACATATTAACTTCAAATTACGTTGCAACATTATTTGATCTAGCAGGAAACCCTCAAACCTTTCAGACCTCAGTTCAGTCAAAGTTTCCTGATTGAATGCGAGCCCGTAGTCCGTACTCAGTAAAATATCACGAGTTAAAATTTGTGCAAACAGACAACAATGACAGCTCGGTTACATTATTAGTTCATTTAATACAGTTGCGTTTTCGAATACCACCAAGAAAGGTTGTTTCCGAATTCGACAAATGTTTTTGGTGTGTTATGTTGTGCGTCCTAATGTAAGACTTGTTTCGTAACTCGTAAGGCGAAATTCGACATTGCCTGCTTAGTTTTTTGTAGTCTTACGTATTCAAGAAATCCAAGTTAAATATTTGAGTCGAAGAGTTGTGACTGACTTGCCTTGTAGTCCACCGGAGGCAGTGGAGGGCTCTCCTGAAGCGATAAAAATATGCCGCCAAACCGTTTCAAATTTTTACATTCAAAACCAAACTTAACTTTTGTATAAAATCAGAATAAGTGTATCAGTATCGATGTCAGTGGATTCGTTGAATATTACCCTAACGAAAAAGGGCAGAGCCTGCCTCACCCCTCAAAATTTCCAAAACTTGACTAGACTGAACTAAATTCGGTGTCAGTATGATTTCGACAGGCTCCAAAACGTCATATGTGGCATCACCATACGTACACGTAAGGACTGCCGGAGTGGTTAAGGCGTTCGACTAAGGATCCAACAATCCAAAGTTCAAATCCCCGCTGCCAAAAGGCTTTCACAAATCCCCTTGAGCCAGGAACTAAGCACATATCTGTCCGCCGTGGACTTCAACCAACCCAGCTGTCTATCCTTAACTGGTCAGTAAATGGGTACCACTACGGTGGTAATGTAACAGAAGTCTGTTCTACCGTAAGCCTGATGAAGGGCTGGCGCCCGGCTCCCCTTAAGTGTGAAGTAGTCAACATTTTAGTTGTTACTCCTGGATTCGGGCTGAGAATCAAAAGATAAGCAGAGGCACCCAATGTATGACTTTCCGGAGGTTGAAGTTCCCTCCAGGACTCATTTTACCCGTAATACGTAATCGACAGACATAGTGAATAGGCGGCCTGCACAACAGCTTCCGAAAACTCAAATTTTGGGTGATATATACTTCGTCTGCGTTAAACCCTAAAACCTTACCAAATTGATGGTTTCTTGCAAAACTCTCTATTCCATGAGGCAAGATCCCTTTTTGATTGCACTTATTAATAGCTCAGTATAAGCATATCATAATACATACATGCATTCATGCTGAACTTCCGACGTTAGTTTAAGCTGATCCGGCGAAAAACTTAATTGAAAAACGGATTTCAGACTTGAATGCTACGACCCGGAAAAACCCCTGAATGCTAGATTTGATAGACTTCGGATACACATTTTAGGCTCTCTTTGAATACCCTCAGCGAATCGAACAGTTTAACTTTGCGAAATCAAACAAATTAGCGATGTTCGAACTTCGACGTATATATATATATATGTCGTAGCAAGATAGTAAAATTGGCAAGATAGTTATCTTGTTAAGACTTTGGCAAGATAGTTGTCTTGCTAAAATTTTGCCACGAAATTTAGCATGATTATTATCTATCCAAAATTGTTGGTAAGATTGTAATCTTACTAGAATTTAGCAAGATAGTCATCTTACCAGTTTCGGTAGGAAAGGTGTCATTCATTTGCAATCAAAGGCAGTCATTTAATGAGTTTAACGCAAGGGGGGGGGGGTTTACAAACTAACCATTGTGCTGTATCACTGCTGAAATATATAATATTTGTAATGGAAATGCTAAAATTAGAAAATGCATAAGAGAATATATTTTAACATATTATTTCAAATTTAACTGCGAAAAATACAAAAAATGATAACTACTTTACCGACAAAACCAACCTCACATAACTTGTTCAATATGCACATTCTTAATTTTTCAGTCTTTTTAGGATAATGTGAGTGTCTTAGTATCAAGTCTGTAATTTTCTTCTTTATTTGATTCATTTTCATTTAATCTTAACGTATTATTATATTTGTTACCTTCGCAATAATGCAAATTCTGAACATTTTCATTACAAATAGAACTTCAGCAAAAATAAAGAGCACAATGACCAGTGTTAAATTCTTGTGAAAGTCCCCCCCTTGCGCTAAACTCGAATAGGGTATACTAATGACTTTCTTTGTTTTCAAATTGAAAACATGTTTCATACTGAAACTGGTAAGATGACTATATCTTGCTAAATTCTAGTAAGATTACTATCTTATCAGCAATTTGAACTGAATCTTGCTAAATTTCGTGGCAAGATAGTTATCTTGCTAAATTTTATAGCAAGATATGTAACTATCTTGCCAAACTCTTAGCAAGATAACTATCTTGCCAAGTTTACTATCTTGCTACCACATATATAAAGCGTTGACGAGAACATGAAGTTTTGCAAATTTTTGGGTTCATGAACGGTAAGCAGACAGGCAAGCTTTTCATTTCTGTTAAAAGGGAAAATCCACAGCAGTTTATAACTCACAAACAACAGTTCCCAGATGAACTCCTTTATACAGGAAAGGCGTAGGCCTATATAATAACAAAAAGTAAATACGTAATCTCGGTTTACATTTTGTACGTAGATATATATTTTCTTGATTCCCCGCTGAAAAAATTTATCCATGTCTGTCTATCGAATAAGATCTACTGGAATTAAACGGCACCAACATATGAACATATTTTTACACAACACAGACCTCTCCACCGTGAATACTGTATTTATATAAGTATTGCAAACATACAAATGATTGATGAGACTGATATCTGATATATAGATTTAGCTTAGAGCTATATATCATGTTTCCCACAGTTTTAACTCTAACTATATTAAACAGATTATGAAAAAAGCGGAAGCACAACTTCAAAATTAGTGTCACATATAATTAGTAACTTAAAGTAATTCACTCTCAACGCTGGTCTAATTAGTCTTAAGGTTCTGTTTAGTCTGGTGCACATATAAAATTTTTTATTCCTTTATACCATCATCGTATCACCAAAACATATTATATACCTTAAACATCTTCTTTTACCTTCATACATGCCTATGGTGCCTCAATAGCACAATATTTCTGTGATTACAGACTTAACCAGAACCTTTTATTATTCTCACTATATATTTGTTGTCCTTTAAATAAGTAAGTATATACATATTTCATTTTATAGTAACAAGTTAGGTTACGTACTATAATTTTTCCTTTGCCGGAATTTATTTCTGGCTTCCATATTCTATACATATAATATTTATATTTATACTATACAATATACAATATTCTATTTCACTGTTTTTTAATTTAGACAAAAGCCATGCCCAGGACAGGCACAGGGATTCTACATCTGGCTGAAACACTGCTAGTCTCGGTTCCTTTAATTTTATCATTATGCCCATCAAGACACATTATGCTATGCTCCGCTAGTCTATATTCAGACCCTGCAGGTACAGGACAAAGTGGAAAGGCCATAATTCTTCTAGCTCACTCATTACAGGTACGCACAACAAAAGTAAACTACAGAAAGGAGAAGGAAAAGAAACAAAAACGCCCGATAAATGTGTCATAAGATCTCCCCAAAAAATGGGCTATTATAAGGATGCACCGGGGCCTGGCCCGGTCCCGACCGGGGCCAGAAAACAAAATTTTGTAATTTTTTTACCAAAATTTTGACATTTCGAAATCCAAGAAGTGTTGCAAATCATTTGTTCTCCCATCGATTTGAATGAAACAACGATAGTAACGTTTGTATGAATATATATATATATATATATATATATATATATATATATATATATATATATATATATATATATATATCAATTATTGCAAACTTTGAATTTTCAAGAACATTTTTGAAAATTTTCGATTTGGACCCCCAATTTCCAGACCCCGGCCCCGGTTTTTGTAAATTAATGTTAAATACGTTTCCATGAGTAGTTATTTTAAGACATCTATATATAGACAAAACTTTAACAAGATGCTTTTCTGAATTTTTAAGAGATGCTTTTAATAAAATGGTTTCCCGGAAATTCATTCTCGGTAGTAGCAAAATTTTAATTCTATTTATAGCGTTTAAACCGTACTTATATATTGCAAAATTATTAGACAAGTAAGCTTAACCGACTTGTAAACTGAAAAAATTTAACTTCAGTGAAATTTTTAAGATGGTTCCAAGTAAAATAGATCTGCTAATTTAAAGATTTTTATGAGTATGTATATACTGCCGTTTCAAAAATATACTGAATACATCTGGCATTTTTAGGGGGGGGGGTGGGGGGTCCTCTTCACTTTTCGGAGCCTCTCCCCTCCACTTTTCGGAGACCCCCCACTTTTCGACAAGCCCCCCCCCACTTTTTGGGGGTCGTTCCAAAAGTGTCGAAAACTTAGGTTTTTTAGGTCAAATTTTCAAAACTTTTCTCAATTTTTAGCTAGTTTATGGACTTAGAAGTTCATTTTAACCTTAAAAACAACGATTTTTTTTGCGGTTTTCCTTGAAAATGCAAATTTTTCGATTAAAGATTAGCAATATCCCTTGGACTCGCCCCCCCCCCACTTTTCGGAAGCCCCCACCCACTCCCCCCCGCTATGGGGGGGGGGGGTCGAAGCCCCCCCACTTTCAAAATCCTAAAAAAAAGAAAAAATGCCAGTACATAAATAGATAAATACAAGCATATATATGTAAGCCGGGCTGACTACTTTCATCCTAACGATTTCGTCTCTAATATTCTGAGTTTATTATCGTATCTTTTGCGGTGAGTACTTGCTAGGTTTCAGGCGCTGCTACAATTTAACTGCCGGGATGCTACAACGAACATAATCGACTGAACTGGATCTAAACGTTTTTAAAATTGAAAATACGTACTGGTTGCTAATAAAATTAGAACTCGAATTATTTACAAGTAAATATTTTCGTAAGCTTCAGTACCGTACGTATCGGTGTAAGTTTTCTCAAGCACCATGTAAGAAGTTAATGGTAATGTTAAGTTAATGATAATCTACTTCAACTGATTGTGTTTAAAATAATTTCACAGTATGCTGTTCCATGTTTGCGGGCTACGACATGCCCACACATTTCAAAAATTCTTCAGATATATATACTCAGTGAAAATAGTTTCTTTCAAGTTAAATGTTTGTTATATAAGTCATTGGCAGCATCAAATAAACCGAAATTTTGGAAACTTATCAAAAAAATTCATCTACCTGCATTAAAACATTAAACACCATATCCATAAAACCACCAAGCATTAACAAAATCAAAGAACAAAATTTTAAATATTTGCCTATATTTTGATGACGAGATCGGATCCGGCCGGATCCAAACTAGATCCGGATCTGGCAACATTTTGGATCCGGTCGATCCCTAATATATACAACCATCAAGAAAATGAGGTAAACGCGGGCAACAGGCAGGATCCAGGAGGGATACAAGGCATTAATCATGGAGAAATAATGAAAAGCGCCCATTGGCTCTCTCCTGTTCGGACTAAGGCTTCGGCCTTAGTGACTGCAGGCAGGTGTTTTTCATTATTTCTCCATAATATATACAACCAGACATGTGCAGGAGGCGGAATTGGACGTGGGGGGGGTCAGACCGCGAATAACTGCGGATTTTCAGGTTCTTTGCCCAAAAAAAACCTGAAAAATCCTGAATCTGGGAGGGGCGAGCGCTCTCGCGCGGGGTGAGCTAAAAGTCTGGGAGGATGACAACGCAAACCCCCAAGCATATGCCCGCATATAATTGATATGTACGTAATCCTCACCCAAAACAAGTTTCATAGAATGAACCTGGCCTACGCCAAAATACTCTAAGTTAGCTTTAAGAAAATTAGCGATAATTTTCTAAATGACACCGTAAATACAAGCTCTTTAGGAAAGGAATAAAGATTGACTTATTAAAACTTAACGTTTAGTAAAAGGTTACCTGGGTGGATATTTGGTATAATATTTTCTGTTCGGTAACATGGTATAACAAACAGAAGCGGATAAATTGTGACAAACGAAAAAAGACCAGCGGCGGAATCAAATCCCACAGCTTCTTACACCGTACGACACCTCACTCGTGTTCTGTAAATTACACCAGTTATGCCCTTTATGCTGAAGGTCACCAATTTCAATATTTTGTCTATTCTAATTTTTTTTGCAGAGACGAAGTATTCCAAAACTATTGCTTTCCGATGTCTGGGACTGGAAACGATCCTCCATGTACCGGGTCCCCGGACAGCCGCCAGGCTCCAATACCTTCAACTTTAGTCCACCCAGCTTCAAGTCTGCCGGAAACCATCATCAGTACCCCCATAAAGGAGGAGGTGGAGAGAGATGGGAGGTGGAGTTGCTGCCTTTCGCCGACCGGGCCCCACCACCGGCAGACAGCATGGGGCCTGACGGGGAGAATGCCGAAGGATTAATGCTGGTGCTTCAGCAGCCCACTCAACGATTTGACTACCGCTGCTATT